>JBCJKH010010438.1:0-15365 GCA_039877255.1 Loriculus beryllinus | reverse complement strand
AAAGATGTTGAACAAGACCGGTCCCAACACTGATCCCTGAGTGACACCACTCGTCACTGGCTTCCAGCCGGACACTGAGCCATTGACCACAACTCTTTGTGTGCGCCCATCCAGCCAGTTCTGTGTCCACTGAGTGCTCCACCTATCAAACTGATGTCTCTCCAATTTAGAGACAAGGATGTTGTGTGGGACAGTGTCAAATGCTTTGCACAAGTCCAGGTACGACACCAACTGATCTCCCCCTGTCCATCAGTTCGGTAGGCCCATCATAGAAGGTCACCAAATTGGTCAGGCAGGATTTCCCCTTAGTGAAGCCATGCTGGCTGTCTCCAAGCACCTTGTTATTTTTCATGTGCCTTAGCATGCCTTCCAGGAGAATCTGCTCCAAGATTTTGGCAGGTGCAGAGGTGAGACTGACTGCTCTGTAGTTCCCTGGGTCATCTATTTCCCCTTCTTGAAAATGGGGATTAATATTTCCCTTTTTCCAGTCATCGGGAACTTCACCTGACTGCCAAGATTTTTCATATATGATGGCCAGTGGCTTAGCAGCTTCATTCGCCAGCTCCTTCAGGTCCCATAGACTTGTGTACATTCAGGTTTTTACGATGGTCTCGAACCAGATCTTTTCCTACAGTGAGCCCAAGGTCTTCATTCTCACAGTCCCTGTGTCTGCCTTCCAAGACTTGGGTGGTGCAGTCAGAGCCTTTGCTATTGAAGACCAAGGCAAAGAAGTCATTCAGAACCTCAGCCTTTGCCAAATCCTGTGTAGCCAGTTCACCCGATAGCTTCTGGAGGGGGCCTACATTGTCCCTAGTCTGTCTTTTATTCACTACGTACCTATAGAATCCTTTCCTGTTATCTTTCACATCCCTAGCCAAGTTTAATTCTAACTGGGCCTTCACTTTCCTAACCTGGTCCCTAGCTTCCTGGACAGCATCCATGTATTCATTCCAGATTGCCTGTCCTTGCTTCCACCTTTTATAAGCCTCTTTTTTCCTTCTAAGTTTCCTCAGCAATTCCTTATCCATCCAAGGAGGTCTCCTGGCCCTCCTGCTGCACTTTCTTCTAGCTGGGATGCACCACTCCTGAGCTTGTGGCAAATGAACCTTGAATATCAACCAACAGTCTTGTGCCCCCTGCCCTCTAGGGCTATATCCCATTGAACCTTACTAAGCAGGTTTCTGAAGAGGTCAAAGTCTGCTCTCGAAGTCCAGGGCAGTGAGCTTGCTGCATGCTCTTCTCAGTGTCCTGAGGATCTCGAATTCGACCGTCTCATGATCACAAAAAAATAAATAAGTTTAATAAGTGATTATTAGTAAGTTAAGATAATGTATGACAATTTTCTGAATGTGAAACAAGTACATCACTCTTATTTAGTCCAGTAATAAGTAAGGGAAGAATAAACCACATTGCATCACTTGTGTGCATACCTGTGTCTATGCATATCCATGAACAGAGATGCTTTGTTGTGATTTTAAGAAACACATGTATGGAATTCCTTCTTCCTTTAAAATTAGTGATATCTGTGACATGCTTCTTTTCAAAGCAAGTATTATTCACGAGTAATGTCTTTGCTTTTGCTAAAGCACATGTTTATATCACAGCTGGTACAATTTGTAGTGGTTGGAGGCTCTGTTGGTAGGAGCAATGCTTCTGGACACCACTCTTCACTTTAACCACAAACACTCCCATGGTAGCAGATGGGTGTCTAACAATTTCTTTTCCCTTCAAGAGCTCAGAGTCACTAGATTTTCATTCTGTTTAGTTCTATGAAAAAATAGAGATGTCAAAGATTCGAAGTGGTGTTATCAGAAATAGCAACATCTACTTCAAAACAGAGGGCTGTGTGCTTCACTCCATTAAACCTGCCACAGTAGGACAGGGAAAGGAAATAAGCCCCAAAATCTTCAATCCGTAGCAGAAGAACAAGCTAATTATTTTTAATATTCAAAGCTCCAGGAAAGTTTCCTGCATTACTTTGGTTTGCTTTCACTCTTAATAATGCTGAAATACTTCTGAGCATTGTCCCTAGCTGACTGGTTGGGTAAGACTGATCCTGGCACAGGCAAGATGCAGCTGAGATTCACAGACCAGGAGGACTTGGGGAAGACCTTCCTGGGCAGGCTGAGATCTGACTGCTGGCATGTTTCCTCCACAGGCTGCTGGCCCCAGGCATTTTCCAGGATGCTATCGGGACAACAAAACACAGATTTTGCTTTAACTCACTTTATCGTCATGGGTGAAAATACGGCACTGGTTTAGTGCTAGCAGTAGTTGAAGAAAGATACTGCTCCAACTGAAATTCTGATTTCTTTGGGGTACACCACAAATCACAAGCAATCCTTAGGGCTGTGAATTGTCATATGAATGAATAAAAAGGAAGGCTACTTTGCTGTCCAAACCTAATGCTGCTTTGTGTTTTCAAGAGTGTTAGCTGCCAAAATGAGTTGCAAGTAAATGAAACTTCTCTTTGTGATGCATTTTCCTTTAAGATTGCTGAAATCACAAAAAGCCTATCTAGTTTTATTAGAGAGATGGAAGATAAATGAAAAATTAGAAGGGCTTATCTTGTTTTTTTTAGCACAAAAATCACTTGAGCCAGTTTTATTGATGTGCTGTTCCTTGTGCTCTTCAGGGATTGGCATGTAGCACCATATGAAGCAAACAGATGGGAGAAGATCAGATATTTTCCAGTTTCCTTTTCAGAACTGAGGAAGCATGGAAAAAGTTAGAGCCAGACTACAGATGGTGGAGAGTTTCATGTGTTGGTTTCTTGTGTATTTGCATATGCTATACTACATGTGTATGGGTATGTGTACATACTACATGTACCAAGCACAATTCAGTGGCCAAGGGAATGCTATTACATATCTTAAATTGTTCATTTTTAAACCTGCTTTCTGAAAAACTATACCACAAAGAGGCAGAATAGAGCATACAGCAGATGCATTTTAATGGTGTATTGTGTTTTTCTTACATTGTTAATTTTTATTCATTTGTTTATGAGCAGGAGTAGCATATAAGAACATGTGTTTTGTTGAACAAGTACTGTTTTAAGGATCCAGAAATTTCTATTTTTAGTAAAGTCAGCCAAATTGTAGATTATAAACACATGTGTGCAGTAAATTAAGAAAATTCTTCAGATCTGGCAAACATGGTCTCTCATTTGCTGTCCTGCCCTCCTGTTACTTCACTACTTCTTTCCCCTTATACAGGAAACAGGAACTCAGGTGGGCTACATCCCTGTATTTTCAATGTACCCTGGTGACTGGAACAGTTCCATGTGAGGTGGTGGCATTGACATGCCCATGCTGCCATGCACAGCTCTGATACAGCCAGACACATGCCATCCTTCCATTATCCCATACTCACTGGTCAGCACCAGTTTTCACAATCCTCTTCATAAATCGAAATTAATGTTTTATAAACAACAGGTATTAGGAAATTCCTGCAAAATTGTTTGTCATCAGTACTCAAGGCTTAGGTTTGCAGAATATTGGAGACAATATTCAGAGGCATTTAGAGAGGAATTTGCCTTATCTTAAAAAATATCCAAATCGCTTTCTAAAAATGTAAAGCTTTGTGCACTAATTGTATTTCCCATTGGGAGGAATGAGGCAACTAGGTAGACCCTAAAGTGTGTAACTACATTGGTAGCTGGATAGAAACATTTAAGGCCTTTTCTCTCCTACCTGTTTACTGAACTTTGATCAGTATCAGTGCTTTTTTGACTTTAATACTAAATGTAATGAAAAGAAAATAAATGTCTTCTAACACACATCAGATAACTAACAGTTAAACACAGTACAGGATCTCAGGGTTTCTTGATAAGATTCAGCTTTGGTCTTCATGATGGCAGCATATGGCTTCCTTATCAATGTTCTTGTGCATTTTCATAGTATTATTCTGTATCTTTTACTTGCTTGGCATATAAAGCTAAGTCTTTCTCCTGTCTTCATCCCTTTGTGGTTATTCTCATTGAAGTAGATTGTAAAGATGCTCCTATTTGAAGAAAATGCTTTTCCTGACAGAGAAGTGGGGCATGCTCTGCTCTTGAAGTTGGCCAAGGGAAAGCACAGGAGTTGTTATTAAGATCTGGAGGAGCCCGTTGAAGAAGATACTAGCGTAGATCCGGCATAACTGAGTATGAACCTCTCAGGAGCTGGCTTGTTTGGGTGGTGTGAAGATAAGGCAGACACTGTAACATGGCCTTCAAATGAAGGCACCCAAGTCAAAGTCACAAAATCCCATAAGTTCAAAAGACTAAAAACAGGCTTTTGTGAGCGTTAACTCATGTTTGTTCTGCTTGAATTGCAGAGGCAGTACAAACCAAGGCTTTTAGCTCTTGTGGGCACAGCAGCTAATGGTCTTGAAAACCCAGTAAAAGTATTCTTCTTCCACAACAACCCAGTTACACCAAATGCATTTGATCCTTTTAAAAGGAGGCAGTGAAGGGTAGGGTAGGAAGAAGCAGCTGGGAAGGGAAAACCTCCAAAACTGAAGAGGTTTCTAATACAAGAGTGGCTGTTTTGCTTTAAAAAAATCATCATCCTCTTACTCTCCTTACTCCAATTTCTTCTGGCTTCCCTGGAGATCTCTGGTACTGGCTTGTGTAAAGTGTCAGACTGCAGCCACCTGGGTGATGGTTGCTGTGGAGCAAAAGCCCTGCTGGAGCAGGAAGGTCAGGGCAAAGTGTCCAGGATGGACCAGGCAGCCTCTGAAATGGTCAGGAGTTCATCTTCTTTCAACTAGTGAATTCTGTGAATACTAAATGAGTACAGACCTACTGATTCCCTCATTGCTCTCTTTCTGCTGCAGCAAATCCAGGAAGGCTCTTCCACCTACTTGTACCTATGGGCAAATGAGAGACAGCCCAGAGCAGTCCTGTCTGTAAGGATCATGGATTGCACTTGGAATTCTGCCGCTGCCATGTAAGGGAAGAGGAAAGAAAGACAAGGATAAAGGAAGTGTCAGGGAACATTTTATCAGCTGATAAAGGATGAGCTATTCAACAGCTAATTTATAGACTGCCTAAACCATTCAAGATTACTCTTCTTCAGTTTCAGAAAAGGGGGTTAGTTTGAAGTGTTTGCACAGTACAGCTCTCCAAAGCAGATCAGATTTGTCTCTTGGGCTTGCATCCCAGGCTGGAACATTTTAAGGAGGAGATACTGGTGGGCTTTTAAAATTCTAGTTCTCAAACTGCCTTCAACAGCATGACAAAATTTCTGTTCTACATTTTTCACATTTAGATCATAGCTGGTGTTAGAAAGAGACAGTTTTAAAGAACCTCACACATGAGACTTCATCAGTCATATCCCTCGCTCTCACAGCCTGCCTTCTAGAGATTCTTATCTAGCCTTCCCAAATGTATCTCCCATGGGTCTCTCTCATAGCCACATAGACCACTCACGAAGGGAGGAGGAAAACATATCCAAGAATAAGCAATGCTAAAGGTCAATGCTTTTCCAGGCCTTGATTCAGAAGTTTGTTGTTCAGAGATTTTTCAGATTCTGAAGCCTCTTATTTGAACTCCCTGAAGGAAGCTTCAAGGAGATAAGATAGGGCAATAATAATAACTGCTGCATTGACTTTCCATCTGCTTGCTCATCAGCCTTCTCAGATGTCATGGGACCTGACAACAAGGGGGTCAGGTAAAGTAATTGCTAGCAGGGCTGCCAACAACTTTTAGTGTCAGTTGGAGAGCCCTGCCTGAGTAAACCTGCTGGAAAACCAGGCAGGTCCTGATCTTGAGAGTGGGACCTGAGTGTTGTGGGACAGATGTAAACACTAACATGCTTGGGCTTGACCCAACCTGTGAGCCAACCCTGGATCATAATCTCTGCTGTGTCATCTGTATGCAATGCTTCTAGTTGATATAGCTTTTATTTTGATGGCTTTTTGTAATAAGCTGCAACTTACTAAGCACTGTTTTCAGTTATATATCCATAACATATGCTTCAGCTGTAGCAAAGAATGTAGCATTTGAAATTGAGAAGAGTTTCCAAACAGTTACGTTTCAGTCACAGAGGCCATGCTGTCTTCTTTACTTAAGCAGCTCGTGTTAATTAAAACAAAGAACACCCTTATCCCTGTGGTCTGAGAGCTGAACGTGGCTCAGAGGCCTCCTTGTCCCTTTCTAGGTCCCTCCAGAGCACAGGGGATTCCTCCAAGGTGTGGAATGACACAGGTATGACCAAGTACTCTGTGAAACTATTTTATCATTTCTTTAAATAAAGTATTTATTAACAGAGTTGCTATGGCTGTGATGTTCCACAGATAAAAGAAACATTGGAAGAGCTTTTAGTAAGAATAAGGCTTAGAATCACAGAATCATAGAATACCAGGTTGGAAGTGACCTCAAAGGTATCAGCCTTTCAGTACCTAAAGGGGGCCTACAAAAAAGCTGGAGAGGGACCTTTTGCAAATACACGTAGTGATAGGAAAAGGCAGGATGGCTTTAAACTGAAAGAAAACTTCAATGACATGTTAGGAAGAAATTCTCTACCATGAGGGTAGTGAAACACTGGCACAGGTTGTCCAGAGAACATGTGGCTGCCCCATCCCAGGCAGTGTTCAAGGCCAGGCTGGATGGGGCTTTGAGCAACCTGCTCTAGTGAAAGATGTCCCTTTCCTTGGCGGGGGAGGTGGAATTAGATGAACTTTAAGGTCCCTTCCAACCCCAACCGTTCTATGATTCTATGGTCCAGCCTTTCTTGGCAAAAGCATGATTTAAACAAGATGTCCTACCAACCTGTCCATCTGAATCTTAAAAGTGTCCAATGTGGGGGAATCCACCATGTCTCTGGGGAGACTATTCCAATGGCTGATTGTGAAATTTTCCCTCTTGTGCCAAGTCAGAATCTTCCCATAACTTGTACCCATTACCACTCATCTTTTCCATGTGACTCCTTGTAAAAGCGGAGTTTCCATCTTCTTTGTAGCCACTCTTAAATACTGGAACGATAAAGTCCCCTCTAAGCCTTTTTTTTTCTCAAGGCTGAACAAAACCCACTCTCTCAACCTTTTCTCATACAGCAGGCTTCCAGTCTTTGGATCATCTCTATGGCCCTTCTCTGCACGCTCTCCAGCCTCTCTACACCTTTTTTTCTGTATAGCTAGGACCAAAACTGAGCACAGTATTCTAGGTGTGGCCTGGCAAGTGCTGAGTGGGATAATGGCTTTATCTCTGCTGGTGGTGTCCTTGTTGATGTAACCCAGCATCCTGTTGGGTTTTTTTGCTGCAGCAGCACACTGTTCACTTCTACTGAGCTTGTTGTCCCCCAGGACCCTTTCCACAGAGCTGCTCCCCACATGGGTAGATTCTAGCCTGTGCTGCACTCCTGAATTATGTTTTCCCAGGTGCAAGATCTTACACTTGTGCTTGTTGAACTTCATGACGTTCTTGTTAGCCCTCTCTCCCAGCCTATCCATGTCTTCCTACACGGTGGCTCTCCCTTCCAAAGTGTCTGCTTCCCTACTTAGTTTGGCAGACTTTGTCAGGCTACACTTGATCCCACCTCTTATCCAGAAATAAGAAAAAACCCCAGATCACTTGTGAAGATACTGAACATTGTTGGGCCCAATATCAGTTACCAAACCCCACTTGTGACAGGTAACCAGCTGGAAAAAGAGCTGTTTACCACTACCTATCAGCCTTAGGTATTATGTAAAAGCACTTAATCAACAAATTACTTACTAAAGATAGTCTCTCTTCCCATAAACTCTGTCCTACTTAGAGCAAAAGCACTTCAGAAAAGGGTTATCTTAAAACCAGCAGATGGCCTGCATATGTTCTCATCTGCACCTACCTTTCCCCATCCAGAGGACTGAATTCCCTGCACACAGCTTGTCTGTGTCAATCTCTGTTTAGGAGGTGTCTCTCAAGCACATCTTCCATTCCAAGGGCTTTTAATCTTCCTTTGCTCCAGTTCCCAGGCTGTGTAAACAAAATGACTGATATACTGGAGTTTGGACTTTTAAAGCCAACAACTGGCTCCTATTGCCATTACAGTCTACATCTATGGAGTTTTTCAGCTATTTAGTTTCTGTATAGTTTGTAGTACGTAATCCAGTCTGCAAGGAAATACAGTAAATATTCCCAAGTTCATGTACTGACTTAGATCCCTTCATTCATCTTAGAAATAAGTGAATATAGAATAACTTTAGAATATGATTATTATGTATCAATATTCGTACAGGTGACTGAGTCATTCTTTCACTAATTATAATACTATAAGAGTATGGCTTCCACATCTCCTGTGAACAGTAGAAGACTCTGGATTTATAATGCAAGAATTCAAAATGATCTTGAAAAGAAAACATTCTTTCAAGGATGTTTTTTAAAGGTTAAAACAGAAGAAAAAAGCTAATGGCAATTTCCATGGAAGAAAACATTTTTCCTATTGCTACATCAATAGCGTGCAAGTCTGACACTTAACTCCATGGTCAGCACTCTCTGTGTTGGCAGATGCACCAAATGTTTTTGCCAAATAAGCTAAAATGTCACCTGAACATGCTGTATACCTTCTTGTTCACACACAGCGTGGACAGAGGACAGCACAATTCAAGCACTGTGCAGTGGGAGCTGTGCAGGACAGGGAGTGCTGGTGGCAAGGACACAGCATCACACCAGAGCCCTGAGCTCCTCCTGGGAGTTACTCTGGAGATGAGCACCAGGGCAAGTAGCATGATTGAGGCCTGAAGTCTTGCTTCTAATGGCAGAAGCAGGATTGTTGGTGTTGACCTATGGCTGCAGCCCAGGGACACTGCAGGCCAGTGTCCTCCCTGTGCTGCTGCTGCTGTGGATTGATGACCAGTGTCCTTTGGTGAGGGACCTCAGGGAAAGAAAATGCGCAGTCTTTCTATATAAGCTCACTGAAAGGTGTGGAGATTTAACCCAGTGTAAAGGTGAGCAGTTGAATTACTTGCAGCTAAAATGCATCTGACATGCAGCTGCAAGTTTCCCATGCAAAGGCAAATAATATCCACTTCAGAAATCCTGGAGCTGTAATGTGTGGCAGGCTTGATAGTCTGTAAGATATGGCAATTAATCACAAACAGGATTTGCAATTCCTTTGGGGTGGAGAGAGAATCTCACATCAGCATTTTGGCTTGCAAATATTCTAAAATGTCTCCCACCACAGGAGAACTAAATCTTATCTTTCCAGGCAAATAACAACTTGTGCTAATTAAAGGAATACAGGACACTGCTAATATCTGGGTCCAATAAAAATAAGTGAACAAAGCAAACAGACATGCAAATAAAAAAGAGAACTGATATACGTGGTGTAAAGTTTAATCCAAATAAGGCTACAAGTGGGTCCTTCATGGCACTTCATCAACAATAAAAAATGTTCTTAAGTTGGTAAATGTACAACAGCTGACAAATATCATGTGCCAAGTCTTATTTTAGATTAGTAAGAGAAAACTGAGGCTTGTTAAACTGCTGCAGTGATTCCTAGGACAGCCAATTGGAGATCTTAGAACATCTTCTTTCTGATGCTAGTAAATCTGAATGTACTAAATTAGTACAATTCATAGGGAACCTTGGCTTTGAAAATTATGGAATGCACAGAAGTCGTTGGATTGGTGTAAACAAAGCGAACAGAAACCTGAGAAAAGCAAATAGCCCATCCCAGCCTCAGTTCACCTAAAATAACTGAGAAGCAGGCATGAAAGCAATTCACTATATAGCTGTTGTTATCTATTGTATAGACAGGAGTGTGTGACAGTCACTTTAGTAGCCCCTAAAGAGTTTTAATCAAATTTCTGCTTTTAAATACTATTTACCCATCTGCCTGCAAATGCTATGCATTTTAGAAAAGCTAATTATAGATTTTGAAAGTCCTAAAAAAGTAATACTTTTTTTTTTATTTTTTATTATTTTTAAACAACCATCTGAAAATACACCCTGCAGAGAAAATAGCAAAATATCTTATTTCTGGGGAGTTTAGTATTTTCTTCTTTAGTTTGTTAGCTCTCTTTTATCCACTAATAAAAACATACACATAAAAAAGGCCAAGATAGGACAGTACCCTCAGTCACTACCAGTAAAATGGAAAAGATTTTTTTAAAGCCTATTTAAATTTCTGCTGAGATGAGCAGTCTAACTCAGACTGCAAAAAGACTGAAGGAAAGGAGCACAGGATGATGATAATGCTAAATGTGCCAGCAATGACAAAATTCCCATAAGGCTTGCTATAGCTTTTGGTTGTGTGCAGCCTCACGGAAGTCTAAGTAAAGGTGCTGTGTGTAGAAGTGAGGAAGTTCCTGTTCTTTCTGTGTAATAAATGTCATGTATCTCCCATCTAAGGGTAGCTCAGTAACTGAAAACACCAGTGCCCTGAACCTGTGCTCTTCAGCATAGGTCAATCTCTGTGGTTACTCAGGGATAGTTTGGCTTGAGATGATGTGGAGAGGTGGTGGCCAAGGGGCTCCCTCTGTCCCCTTACTGGTACTGGCCTGGTTGCTTGCCTGTTCCACATCTGGATGTTGTCTGACCTTCCTCCTGAGGGGTTTCTCACCCCTGCCTGCTGAGCTTTGGAGGGGTTTATCTCTCTATAGCTGTATGGTGGTGCTCTAAGATGGCATGACTTCAGTTTTCTGGAAGTGAAGAGCATGCTGGACATTTTTCCTTGAACACCATTGACATTGAAATTCTCCATTTCTTAGCCTGGCAGAGGTGACCCACCTCCTTTCAGTATGAGTGTGCCTTGCAATTCAAAGGACAGCAATATATGATTATAAAGTCTGGGGGTTTTGGTTGGATTTATTTTTGTGGCAGTTTTGTTTTTCTTTCTTTTTCTTAGTTGAATTTGTTTTTTCATAATCTGAGTGGACAGGCTGTGTGCAAGATAGTGAATTTTGGACATCTCTGGAAGGTGTTTTAGAAAGTGCTTGTAGTGAGGGCTATGTGTGTTCAGATGCAAATACAAACGCATGACACAAACATACTTATGTGATATTTTGTGTTTTCCTTGGGTTTATTTTTTTCCTTTGTTTTTCATCTTTACAAAGCAATAAACTCCTAATTGTAGAAATGTGGACAGGAAATAACAAAATAAGATTCCATCTGGAGAACTGTGGGATGATACATCAGATGAAAAAATAATTCAAAACATATATATTCAAGAAGAAAAATAAAAGATAATTGGAAAGCAGTAATACAGAAGAGACCTAAGGGTAGCATTAGACAGGAAATTACAAAGCCATTTCAAATGCAATGTAGTAATAACTTACATGGAATAATAATAATAATATTTTATCCTTCTGATTAAAGATCTCAAAAAGATTCATGGGCTTCACGCATTGCAGTCATTTTGCCCATCACTGCAAATATTCACTTTCAAGGTGCTTTTTCTTGTATTTTATACTTTTGCTACCCTTTAAGTACACATGGCTATTTGTAATTATATTTTGCTGCTGCTCAGGTCTCTACTGCATGGTGGTGGGGGTGTTGTTAGGACTCCCAGGGCTGTTGGAGGGTTGATGGCAGCAGCTGAGTTTTATTGAAGCCACGTTGGTGTTTTTGGAGCAGTTGCTGGTAGGGATCACCCTTCAGTTTAATTTTAAAGCTTCCTTAGTTTTGCAGAAAGCATTCAGCTGCAGCTTTCCCTGGAAAGTTGGTGTCTCGGGCAGTCCCCTGTCTGCACACAGCTGTTCAGGGAGCCCTGGGGGGGAAAGGAGGTTTTTGTGGTGGTTTTCAAGCAAATACTGCGTTGATTTGGAGAGAATATGGCTTATGCCAGAACAACATGGGTTTACACTTTACAGAGACTAGCTTTGAAGAATTTTAGAGCACCTGGGTGATACCTCATTAAGTATAAGCTTAACAGAGGATCCACAATTATGGTTTTGTTGGGTTTTTTTAATGCAGCCTGGTTTGTTAGTTTTGGGGGTGGGAAGCTCTTGCTGGGTGTGTTTACTCTTAATTCAATAATCATAGAGCACTCATTGCCTATGTGGATATCTAAATCAACCAGAAAACAGCACCAGGGTGAACCTCAGAAATAGAGTTACAACAGTTATTCTTGGCTACTTCCCATCATTTCAGTTAAGGTGAGAGACCCCTTTTAAATGCCTCTGATTTCTGTAGTCATTCATTTTATCCATAATATTCAAATTTACAAAAGCCTGATTTTCTTCTCATCAGCACTCCATGAGTTTATTGACTGGGCTGATGTGGCTTAAATGCACAACAATGTGTTGCAGAACACACAGAGAAAAAGGCCACTACTGTGATTTTTCCAGAATTCTTTGTAAGCAATATACTTGCTATGAACAGGACAGTAAACAGCATTTGTGAGGAAACATCCAGGGTTCAGTGATAGGGGCTGCTTGCACCCCCTGCAAGGTACAGTAGAAGCTGTCAAATGGTTTGTTCTGGGGAAAATGGTTGCTCTGGGTTCCTGATGCTCTGTGCATCCAGAAAAAAAATGTAAGAAGGAATATTTCCAGATACATCTGAGTGCTTATCATTCTTCTACTGACATGTACCTATGCACTGCATGTGCCTACACACTGGTTTCCATTTAGGTAATAGGTCACCACTGAAGTATTTAGATCCTGCAGCTGCAGGTACAGCTTTGGGTTTAGAAGGTGAAGAGAGCCCATATGCTTCCAGTTTTTGGGAGCTCCTGCTCTCTGAATTGCTTTGGACACCTTTGTCACCTCCTACAGCCACCGAACACATTGCCCTCTTGCAAGTAGTGAAGTAAAAGGATATCATCTTGACATTTCCCTGCTGGGCTTGCTTTGGGACATACAAGGAGCAGGAAAAAAGATTTATCTTGCTTGAAAGCAAGCTTGAAAGGGCTTCTTATGCCCTTACATAGCAAAAGGATACTCTGGAGTGCTTGAAATGCACAGAGTAGCTGTGGGGACAGGCTGGACCCTCAAATACAGATGTCACTGTGGAGGGTCTGCCCTAAGGCTGCTGGCAATGCGAGCACCCACCAAAGTCACCCCTGCCTGAGATCTGGAGGTTGTGCTGACAGACTCTCAGTACATGGAAAAACAATTTCAGGGTAGGGTCACTAAGATGGCGGTGCTTTGCTGACACGTTTCCCACAGTGTATCTTCCAAGCTTGCTGAAGAACTACCTAAAACAGATTTATGGACACTGCGTCACCTCCCTGCCCATCTCAGGACCCCAGGGCATCCTGCCTTGTCAGTACCATGTACAACCATAATCTAGCCCTGGGTTAATTACTAATGCATTCTAATGACAGATAGTGCTACCTCTGAAAGAAAGGGCACGGACACTGTGGAGTTCTTTCTAATTATATTAGCCACTGACTGAGAAGGAAAAAGAAAGGCTTAAAAATAATTTACTGGAGAAGCATTGTGCATGTCTACATCTGATCGCTGATGAGCCAGTTAAAGACAGAAAGACTGTTTCACAAATAAGTTCTTCAGTGCTGGACTGGAAAATAACAAAAAAGACTGTTCAAGAGAATGACTTCAATATTTTTATGGATCTCCATTTTATCAAATCTAGGGAAAACAAACATTTCCTGGGAGGTGGAGGTATGGCATTAACTGTGACTGAATTTAGGGCTAAAATTAAGGTTGTTTTTCATAATGAAGGATTGTTTAGAAGTAATGGTTTTGTTGATTAGGTGTTCCTGTTTAGTAACTATTTCTGCTGGTTTAATGTGTCCAGCCTGAGTATCTGTGTCTACAATAACTCATAGATGCCCCACATCTGAATTCTTCTAACAGCTTAGAGGTTTGATGTCTGTTGAATGTGTTGGTTTGATTTGGTCTGTAATCTGTTTTCTGATTGGGGGCTCAATATGAAGAATTTCATGTGAAATCATAGTGTACTGGCTGTCCTTTTTGATAGTTCTGGCACTAAAATGCTTTAAGTCATATTTTCCCCACATTCTCTCACAGTTTGAAGCATTCAGTCACTCAACTATTTGTTTGTTTCTAAAGATACTAAGTACCCACACATCTCGTTTCATCTTATTTAAATATTCTGTATGTGCAGTAGGATGTCCTTTATCAGGAAGATCTAAAATCCATAGGATTAGTAAGTAAATGTTCTTTCTAAGGGGCAGCTTATTTCTGTATATTCAATTCTGCAGCATACCAAGACATCACTGCAGGCTCTTACTGGGAATTATTTAAAGTAGTCCAACTTTGCTTACTTCATTTTGACACTAGGGATATTTCTGATTGTTAAGCTAGATGTAATGCTAACAACATTTTTTGTCCTCTTTCTCTTTTTCAGCTTGAAGTAAATGGGAATTTAAATACTTAGTTCCAGTAAAAATAAAAATGAAAATAAAAAAAAAATAATGAAAAACAATGCTTGGCTATGCAATCATAAGTCAGTTGCTCTGTTGTACTCTACCCTGGGCACTTGGAAGAACAGTTTCCTGATGTTATGGCCTGACAGCCATCTGGTTGCACATCAGTGGTGTTCGAAGTGTTCAGATGGCAGAACCAACATAAGCCTTTCTGCCCTTAAAACTGGCAGCACTCCTAACCTGCGTCAGTGGCCTGGAACCATTATGGGTACTCTGTTCTGAGGAGCTATAGGAGTAGAACAAAGGACACAGGAGTGGTGCAGAAGATGCTGAGCAGGACTGATCATCCAAACTGTCCTTCCAAAACAATGTGGTTAAAAATACAGCTTAGGCCATTATACTGTTGTCAGATCTTCAGTTGCTATATGGAAGGCACATGCCTCATTCAGTCCATTCCAGGAAGTGGATGAAAGAATGTAAGATGTGCTTTGCTGGGCTTGATGGAAGATCTGCCTAGCCTAGTATCTTGCCACTGGTTCAAAGTGGATGAAAAGAGAAGCATGTAAGGGCAAAGCAAATGTGAGACAGTACTTACCCAGCATGTTTTCCATGTTTCTAGTTCATGACAAAAGAGGGATTTCCATAGCTGTAGGCAGCATTTTTGTATGCCACAGCCCTTGGACTTTTTTTGTGGTCTTTTCTTCCAGTGATCTGTCTAGTTGCTTTCTAAACTCCTGTAAACTTGTAGCTGCAGTATCATTTTAATAGCTCAGGGAGGCATTTGCCCATTCATTCTTGCCATTACTGGTGACTTTTGGGACTTTTATCAAATCTCCACCAATATGCTCTCTTCTTAAGCTGAATTATACTTGTCCATTTAACTGTTCTTATTCCTGATACAGAAGCTGTTCCCTGCCACTGGGATCATATAGATAGCATTTCCAGATCTCCCATACCTTCTTAAGATTAGGACATCAGAACTGTGATATCATTCAAGAAGCAGGTGCTCTACAGTTTTATATAGGGGACATCATTAGGGACTGTAGTGACAGGACAAGGGGTAATGGGTTAAAGCTTAAACAGGGAAGGTTTAGATTGGATATGAGG
>JBCJKH010010428.1:0-24053 GCA_039877255.1 Loriculus beryllinus | reverse complement strand
CCGGCAGACGGCACGGGGATTTGGGCAGCGCTTGTCGTGGCACAGTGAGTGCAAGGGACTCCACTCCAACATCTTTGGTGCTCGTGTCTGGTCGGGCACCTGCTCTGGGCTCCCATCGGATGCTGAGTGCTTCCCCAGGGGGAGCCTGCTTTTCTTATAGTTCCTATGGAGGAAATGCCAAATTCTTCCTTCTGGTTTGTAAAAGTGTCATGTTTCCTGCCCTACACCCTTCTGAGATGCAATGGGCATCTGTCCAGCCTGTGGTCCCACAGCCTTTGAGCTCGTACTGTGTCGAGGTGGAAGATTGGCATCTTCAGTGCCAGGGAAGGGGAATTTGCCTCCAGTGTGTGGCGAGCCAGAGATGAAGATGCTGGATCTCAGGCTGTGGGAAAGCTCATGTGCTGTCCCAGGGCTTCAGAAACCAGGAGCAGGCAGGCCAAGCGCCAGAGCAACTGGCTGTGAGCACTGGGGGTATGCTGGGATGCTGGATGGAGCAGATTGGAAGCCAGCAGAGGTACCAGTGCTTGGGCTTTCACCTGCCACCGCCTGCTTGTGTGTGTCCTGGGTGGGCAAAACCAGCAGAACAGCTCAGGAGAGTTGTGTAGCTAGCTCTTTTGACCACTAAAATGTGACACTTTGTGCTTGAGAGCATAACCTCCAGGGGAGGATGCTTTGCAGAGGCTGGGTAGGTATGGGAGGTGATGCAAGTGAGACCCACACCTCGACGCATCCCTGCAGAATGGGGAGCGCTGCTCCATTTCACCCCCAGTGAATTCCTGGCACGAATAACTTGCATTTCTTCAGAAATTCACCTTTGTTTTCACTGGCCTTGGTCTGTTGAATCAGGGCTATATTCTCACACAGGTAAAACCGTCCTCAAAGGATTGTTGCAATATATTGGGCACAAACAGGTTTTTGTTTATTCACTTTCTTTATCTCAGGCAGGTAGGGCTCCTCCTTTCCCACAATACATAACCAAGTAGCAAAGAGGACTTCTCATCTCCATTTGTGACTAAATCCCTCTGCTTCTGCCCCAGCATCTGGGGCCCAGGCATCACTGGCAGCTTCAGTGCTGGCTCTGAGCTCCTGTCCACTGCATGGAGCATCACTTGTGGCTCTAAGGATCACAGAGCACTATCTTTCCCTCCGACCACAATCTTACTCCACAGGAGGCAAGCATCCCTTTAAGCCATGGCATTACAACTGTTATCAAGAAGGTGGTGAGGCTGGATAACCATGCCATGGCACATTTTGGTCCTCTGAACGGGGATTGCTTATCCGTGCAACATTCTGGGAAGCAGGGCTTACACATGATGACCCAAGCCACCTCCATGAACTGAGCTTTTGCAGGGCTCCATCTCACCTCCAGATTCCAAGGAGCTCAGCTCCAAAGTTGAGTTTATATCTGTAAAGTTTCTATCTAAAGCCAGAAATCAGACGGTGAGGCAATCTGATGCTCACTTGAAGACCCAGATATAAAAGGTCCCCCTGAGTAGGTAGGTTTCTTCTCACTGAACTTCAATTACCTGAAAGTTTGGTGTCTAGAGTGAGCTAGTGGCCCAACTTCATGCTTTAGACAGCAGGAAAAGGCAATTCCTGAGGGCCAGTCACCACTCACAGAGGACATGTAGTCTCCTGCAGGTATAGCTTTGCATCACTCAAAGAGGATGAGTTGTGCATCTCCATCATCTTGCAGGTCCCTTCCCTGCCACTCCAGCTGAAGTTTCTGTAGGGCAGGGGAAGGGGCCCAGTGTGGGCAAAAGAAGGGGTTCACCCTCCATCCCCACGGCTCCAGCCCCCTGCCCATGCTGCCCCTTTGGCCAGGGGTGCCGGCTGGTAGGACTTCCAGCATCCAGCTTGACTTTCTAATGTTGGTAGCATTTTGAATGGGATAGCAGCAGAGTCTGGAGCAGTGCTGAGGAGTACATAATCCTGGCAGCAAGGGTATGTGTATTCATCATTGCTCTTACATCAGTTGTATAGGAGCCTTCTCCTCCCCACAAGCTCTTTATATTTCAAAATGATAAATAAAAAAATACCCAGCCTGTTTATAGCAGAAATTGAAATTCCACATATAATCAAATGCTGGATTTTGTCCTGCAGGCACTGGATAAGTTTCTTCATATGAATATTTTGTAACTTCTCTGGCCAAAAGAAATGTGCAAAATGTTGTAGTTTCTCTGCTTTCCTTTGGACATTCCAGGCTTCTGCTTAAGCTTCTCATAAAAGGCTAGTTTCAGTGGAGGGAGAAAAAAAACCAGCCTACAGTATGCCGAGTCAATAAAGTGATGCAAAACCATAAAGCACAGCAATGATAACAACAGAAGATTAGTAGATTACGAAGGGAATAAGATAGGGATCAGACTGAGCAGTAGCTGGAATTGAGTACATAGAAGCCAAATAAGGCTGGTCCTAATAAACAGCCAGACTAAAACACATTCAAAGCGTTAATTTATTAAATAACTTTATTTTCGTGCCTTACAATTAAAAATAGTTGTGGTCAGGCATGTTGGGAGGCAGGAAGCAATTGGAGTCTTCAAGCCTGGTTTTATGCTCGGGAGGAAATCCAGCCTGACCCACTCTGCAAGGAGGGCTGTGCTGGCATGGGGTTGGCAAGCCAGCATTGCTGTGGGGGGCTTTAGGTCGCTTGGTGATTTGCTATTTGAAGCTTTTCTCTTCCAGGCCTTTAAGATGTGGAGAAGTTCTGTGGTGGGTGCTGAGGATGGGAGATGGAGTCGTGGTGGAGCGGTGAGGATGATGCCAGCCTCTGCTCCTGCTCCTGCTCCAGCTCCTGCTCCTGCTCCTGCTCCTGCTCCTGCTCCTGCTCCTGCTCCTGCTCCTGCTCCTGCTCCTGCGTGGGGTTGGAAGCAAAGCCTTTTGATGGTGCCTGTTCATTCAGCAGGTTTTAGGATTGGTCTCTCGCTTCGGAAGCCCTTCAGCTCAAACATTCAAATCACCAGCTTGAAGCATTAAAAATACCAGGAGTCAGAGCATTTATCTTCCCTTCAAAAAGTCCACCAGCCCCAATGAGTGACCTAACCGAGCATAAAACCCGACATGAGATCAGCTTTCAAATCCCAGCCTTTAACTCACATGTGCATTTGGAGTTACTTTTATTTACCTTGCATTTCTTTTTGCTGTCCTGGCACCACATTTTTAAGCTCCCCTGTAGGACTGTTAGCAGCAGCCCACTGCCCCAGGGCTCCCGGACCAGGCTGGTTAAGAAAAATAATCCTTGCTGCATATCAAGAGCTTTAATGGTAACAAAGTGACTGAGGGGGACATGAATCACCTGCAAATGCAGAAACTAGGAGAGTGCCCAGATGGTCACATTAGGAGCCCCATCTGAAGGGGTGCAGCCATGGGATGGGAAGAGCCGTTCAGCAGCCCCCAAAATATTTGCTTAGGTCTCCTGGTAACAGTGAGCTGAGGTGGCTGCTACCTGCTGCCTGGAAAGCTAGTTTCATGTAGTGGCAGAGGGTGATGGGTCAGCTAAAACAGAGCCCACGCAGTTTCTGCCTGATCGGTTGCTAACCAAGATACACTTTTCAGATGCTGCTAATTGAGTCTGATGAATTTTGCTCCAGTGGGACCTATTACGGGCAAAAATTCAAGTGACATCAGAGCCATAACTCATAAAAATCAAGTCCCTGAATTACATCTGAGAGCAATATGAAAATGCAAGTGGGATTTCAAATGGTATCAAATAACTTTCTGTCATACCTTATTAATACCACAGAGCTAATAGAAACAGCTATATTATCATCCTAATGTCATTATACATATATAACGCACACGCGCGCATACACACAAACAGTGTGTGTAATTATAACAACATTATTTTGTTCACACAACCCGAAAAATGTGATTAGATGGCAGCTCTGAAATGGCAATATTCAATCAGGTATGACTTGTATATTGGCTTAGAGCACAGTCTTCTACTTATGTAAAATTATGTCTTGTTATGTGCGGTGGCAGCGTGGACGGCTGTGAAAGAAAGAGGGGAGCTGAGGCCACAGAGATCATTTAATCTTGAGTCAGAAGGGCTGAATTGTCATTTCAAAGCTGGAACACGGTCACTGTCCAGCCAGCTCTGCCTGGCTATCCTTCCCTGCCTGTATCACTTCAGAAAACATGCTAATTTATCTGCTAAAAATAGCTGCCTTCTCACAAAATCCCAAATAAAATCTCTCCACTGGACCAAAACTATTTCTATCTTAGTCATAAAGCTCAGAAGGGGATGTCACCTGGTAAGGCTTTAGATGGGCTTCAGTTTCCAAACGACATGCAGGAAATGCACGCCAGCCATTTCACATCCAGCTCCTGTCAAATAATTTACCTTAACTGTTTTTACTGAAAACACACATATGTATATATATCCCTGTGTGATGCGGATAGCTGGAGCTGGAAATATCGCCCTAAGAATGCCAGGCCGTATTTACCCAAGTCAGTGGTCAAAGCAAGTTGCTATTCTCGGTGTGCCAGATTTAAACCGGTTTAAGTAAACAAGCTGACCTCTTTCCCTTTAGCAGATCTCAGCCGTCTTGGCCTTTTTGTTTCATACATTTAGCAGGCTCCAGAGGGGGTAAGCAGCTATCCCAGAGGGAGCAGCAGTGCTACCAGAGAGCAAGCCAGGGAGGGCAAAGCAGGTTTCCCAGGCAGGGGATGCACCAGCCAAACTCAAAATTGGCCTTTTTTCATCCCTGCCCTCATTCGAAAACAGAGGACTTTACATCTTCGTCTAACTGCTTCTGGCAACTCTTGCTTTTCTGTTTAGGGATTGAGTTTTTCTGGTTTTACCTTGTTTGGTTTGTGCAAGAACATTTGAACTCTCAGTTATCGAGATCTTTTTTAACATCACTAGGATGAGATACAGCGACACAGAGGAAGGGCTCCTGACACTCCCAAGTACCCGCAGGGCACCTGGCCTGTGCTGTGCTCACAGCTGGAGGATGCAGGGCTGGTGTGTCCATGTGTCCCCTATCGCAACCTTGGGGATTTTTTTCCCCTGCAAACTGTAGCAGTCACTTCTGCACATTTATTCCTATGTCTTCATTCGTTATCTGAGTTACAAACGCAACAAAACTGGTGAGTCAATCATCCAGCACAGTTTAGCAACATTTAACCTTTGGCTAAGCTGTCTTCAAGCCATTCCCACCTAAGTACATACTTGAGGCAGCTCAGCAAACAATCTGCTGGGGACTGCCCAGCAACTCCCCTCCTCCTGAATTTTGCCTGGAAAAGGCTATTGGCATGTGGTACCAAGTGGCAGCAGGAGAGAAACAAAGCAAAATAGCTCCTGGTACCTCAGCTCTGTGTCCTGAAGGCTGCTTCGTGCCCTGCAGGACAAACTGGCCCCATTAGAGACTGCTCCTCTGTCCCGGGTCGCTGTGGTCCCTGGTGCTGGTGTCAGGGGGGACAGTGGTTTCTGTGGCCATGAACCGGCCCTGCAGTCAGGCCGAAATAACTGCTGATTATAAACACAGGACTTGTCTCATAAACACTGGAGAGGATGCGGAAATCATTCCTCCTCCCCCCAGTTCAGGTACACACGTCAAACTAAAATACTAGAAGGGAGAAGGAATTGATCTGCAAGTCCAGCTCTGCCAAACACACGGGGTTATCCAGCTGCTGTTTCCAGGGAGCACGGATATCTGCCATACCAGAAAGTCTTTCTTCTCTTTTCCAGCTCCAACTTTTCTTACCCAAGCGAGCGCTGGACACATTTCCAAAGTAATAGACCTCTCTGAGGTCTAACCACCGTGGATCCAAGACTCTGGGGATGATAGAGTTGGTTAGAGTTAAAAAATCCTCTTGAGAAACAGATGCTTTGGCTCATCTTCATTATACCTAGGCTGATTTATTTTAATTGCTTTGGGTATCCAGAATACTACGATTGCATAATCTCATGCACACGCCTTTAAAAGGAAGCCTTGGCTGCCACACTGGGAAGGCAGTGTTAAATACGGAACAAGTACTATGCGAAGTCTCATTTATTTTGGAAATCACTGGAGACAGTTCTACTGAAAATTCACAGCAAAACATATGCCACATTTGAATAATGATCCTGAGAGGTGCTTTACCTAGCTTTGCAATGAAAAGGGTTCTGATAATTGCAGTTCTTCAAAAAAGATCTTATTCCTAACCCCGGAATTTCGGTGAAATCAGAAGGCAGTTAGGTCCACGGTGGCAGCCCCAGGGTCATCTGCTGAAGGCAAGGTGAGACCTGGCTGCCTGACACTGCGCACCTGAGGGGATCGCTTCCACCCTGTACAAAAACCAGTCAGAAAACACTAACTTAAGTGAAAACCTGTTTTGAGCAGAGTCAATGGGAACCGCAGGCTCAGGACAGCAAGAAAGGAGGCGGCCTGCTGAGATCTGCCCTTCCCGGTTTAGAAATACAGGGCTTCATCTCAATAAAACAAAGCAGGAATAACAGGATTGCAGAGAAATACCTGAATATCATCCACTTGTCTTATCTGATGCAGTGCACAAGATGCCAAATATTGTCTGCTTGGGAAAAAAGGGTTGCACAAACCTCATTCCAGTTAAGAAAAAGACATTATTCAAGGTACTTAAATAATAAGGTACCCATTAAGGTACTTATTCTGGACCCAGAATGAGGATTCATTTTGAAGTCGTGCCAATATTATCTGTTATTATTATCTGTTATTATGATGATTTCTGGAAGAGAGAGCCGTATCTTACCAAAAGCTTTTCTTTGTCTGTACTTATTTTTAATTTATCTCATTGAACAAACCAATACCTTCCATAAACACTGCTCCTGCAGCCAGTAGGGTACTCTGTGAAAGAAGTTGACAAAGAACCCAAGACAGCCCCAAACCTTGCCCTTACCTTTGGCTTATTGATATGCTTTCCTGTCTTCTAAAGAAAAGAGAAGCTGTGAAATTTTACACACTACCTCCACTGCATTAATTATTTTAAAACATGCAACTGTTTCAAACATGTTTCAAACATGCACATTTGCTCTGCAGGAAACAAATTTGATTTATCCTCATCAGCCTTAGTGCTCACACAGAGAAATGTGTGTGTGTACCCTGTGCCCCTGGATGCACAACAGGTATCATGGGGGTTGACTGACCAAATACGGGCTCTTCACAGTGCTGGGGTAAGGAAGCCCAATGAACTTTACAGGTGAAGGAGGATACCCATAATCATATCTTCTGATCTTGAAGAGGAACCGTGAGCACTATTCACTTGATTTCACATGGTATTGTTTATCTGGGACCGGACTGGATTTGCATAGATTTGGTGATACCTACTTGCCGTGCCAGACCAGGGAGTGCAGTCAGTGCTACCATACCTGGCTGGCAGGTGCTTTGAAAACGGGTTATATGACGGGCTGTGAACAGGCAGCAACGCCACAATTTACAGGCTACACCTTTAAACACCCACAATGTACTTCGCTTTTGCAGATGATAATGAAATTCACATTTGGTAGAAGTCCACAGAGACTGTCAGGAGTATTAATGTTATCACAGCAGTTTATTAGTGCCTGCACGTTGAGAAATGGGTAAGGAAACCCTCTGGGTTTTGTTGTGCTATCAGCAATTATCATGCAAGATTTCTCTTCCTGGTCCTCTCTCTGATAGGGTTTGGGAAAAAAACGACTCCAAGGTTGATCTTTGGGAAGTGCTTGGGCTTTTAAGCAGTGCGACGTTTCCCCCATTGCCTTCTGCAAACCTCCATTTCTCAAACAAGAGCTGAGGGCTTTCCCTGTCCATACCTCTTGGAAGCATCGCCATTTCTAGCTCAATAAACCTATGTGCCTCAGGCTTGTAACATTCTGCCATCACGCAGAAGTAAAATAACCTTCAGGTGTGGGTCTGCACGTCTGTTTTGTTTCCATCTTTCAAGCCAAGCAACAGCCCTTTGCCTTGCTCCCCTCTTTCTCCTGGAGCTCCCATCTCTGCTGGTAGACAGGTATCACCAGTACTGGATTTACGGTGGAAGCGATGTGGTGCTGTTGTGTATTCAGACACCAGGAAGCCATCAATGGCTGGCTTCACGAGGAACAAACCCTCATGGGTTCTGGAAACCTGTCCCTGACACATCAGAAACCCCTCCTGTCCTTTCTCTCTCTCTTTTAATGGGGTAAGGGCTATAAAACCTTGTGCCTGTTATCTAGGCTGGGATCTAGTGCTGTGATCAGTCTTTCTGAAAGGTTTGCATTCCTTAAGGCTCTTTGTATATTAAAGAAGGAAAAAACCAAAAAGGCAAGGAAGAAGCCCGCAGTCGGGCTGACTGACTGGAGAGAAGCCTCTCGGCACAGTTCAGGGCTGCTGCCCGAGGAGGCAGCGGCACCGCAGAAGTCAATGGGCTGGTGGTGGCAGGAGCACTCGGGAAGAGGGATGTGCTCGGGAGGAGATCTGTTTCTCCTGACAGCTTTGTTGAGGCTCCTCTGTCCAGGAGGGACACCTGAAGATGAACCAGACCCCGGCACGAGCCTGCCCTCGCTGGGCTCTAAGGAAGTCACAGCGCACGTGTGGAATTCCAGCCGTATTTACAGTTTGAATCCAAGTACAGAATGGTGCTTGCTCCAGAAGCTGCCTGCACTGGGATGAGCCCCTGCAGCCACCAGCCACAGGCTGGGCTGGTGCCTTTGTGGAGGCACAGCCAAGAAGTGCTGGCTTGCTCTTCGCAGGCAGCACAAGCCAGGCACTGCCAATCCCTTGCCAAGTTTGCCTAGACCCTGCCGAAGCATCCTCATCCAAACAGCCCCTTTAGTGATGGATGTGGTACCCCGTTACACAGACACACCAACAAACCCTCCAAAATACAGACGAAGCCTTAAACCAGCCTTGGTTAAACTCCCGGAGCTCGGCCTGCTTTGAGAAGGGGAGTGTTTGCTGGTGGAGTAGCTCCTGGCTCTTACATTTAATTAAGGATTTCTGATGAAAGTTCTGCTTAAAATCACAAACCTTGCTGCTTGGAAAAGCAGAGGTGATTCCCCCAGAGGCCTGGCCAGCATTCCTGCTCCCATTGTACAACATTATTGATTAATCAAAACTAATGTTCACAGCTGTTGCCTGATGGATAATGTCTTTGGTGTTTGCCCGCATATAATTATTTACTACTTTATTGATGTTATTTATTTCTTCATTAAGTATTGTTGGCTGTTTAATTATGTGAAACACAACTGCAAGCGTTGCTGCTCAGAGCCATGAGAAGGGCTGCCCAGAGCTGAAATCTTTCAACCATAAACTCTAAAAATAAATCTAAAGATAAAAACATTTTAGCCAGTGTTCTGAGTGAAGACCACCAAACCACAGATGCATTACGCGGCATCTGGAGGCTGATGCTGGAGCGTCACGTTCAGATAGATTTGCAATGCTCGTTTGATTGCACATGGCAAAGGACTTTTTCAGACTTTTGTGTTTTATTAGGTCTCCAAAACACGTAAGAAAGGTCCCTATCTTATTCTTGGTAGCTGAGTGTTTGAAATAAACCAAAGGGGGACTCTGATCTCTCAAAGCTTCCCAACAGGAGTGCCCAACCAAGCTCCTTTCAAACACCAGTTCCTGGGATCTGAGACCTCCCAGGTCAGATGCCAGCACTGCCCAGTGCCTCAGTGCAAACTGGGGAGTCCTTCCAAAGCTCCCCCCGGGCTCTCTCCTCTGCCCCCCTGTCTCTCTGCGAGTGATACAGACCCAAGGGTACCTGCACCCTCCCTGCCCCAGCACCCCACTGCCCTTGCCCTCCTCAGAGGGCACAGCTGCTGCAGCAAGTCTGTGCTCAACCTGGCTGAATTAGGGAGCTGACACCTAATCCTTGGATCCACGTGGGACAAGAAAGGATGTGCTGAGGCTTACTGAGCTTGTAATGTACGACCGATCTTAACAGAACCACTTTTCCTTGCCAAGGCCAAGCCATGGGAGTTTGGGAGCAAACTCAGCATCTTAAATTCCATCTGTAAACCAAGAGGCAGTAAGGAGAAACTCGATTAAAGACATGATGTGGCTCTCGGCAATCTTTAGGTACTTAACTGTTTAGAAAAACTCAGCCAGGTACATGACTACAAATATGGTATTAGAGAACTTGGAAGGATCTTCTCAATCTGACCACCCCTCCCTCCCCAAAACCAGAGGACACACAAACCCTGCTGTAGCTCACAAATCATTAATGCACCGATAACAGATGAGAAATAGCCACTGTATCTCCTTACTCATAAAACAGGGATTCCTTCTCTGACATCCTTTCCAAACAGCCCTCATCAGGCCCTTTCCTCAGGGCAGGAGAACAATAGCTCTGGCAGCCCTTGCTTGGCCATCACTGCAGTTGTTATTCAGTAGCTACTAGCCTGTATGTTCCTATGCAGCTCCCCATAGATGTCTTGCTTACTCCTGAGGTAGCACATAAAAATTGGCGTGGTCTTAACTGCTACTTTATGCAAAGTACATAAGATGATCAGATGCCAAACCTCTGTGGCTTCTGTCCTAGTGCAGCAGCCTCTGCTTTTCCTTTAGGAGGCCAAAGGAGGATCAGACCCGGCACCATCAGGTCACCTGCATCTGTTTCAGCGCACCTGAAGCCCAGAGCATGAGCAGGTGTCTGTGGGATCTGAGTTCTGCCCATGGTCTCTATACACAGTGTATGCTCCCCTCTCTTGTAACAACAACAGCAACAGCATGTTGGGGAAAACCAGCAGAAGAAATGGTAACAGAAAGGAAGGATAAAAAAAGGAAAAGAAAGATGGTGGGTCTGGGGAGTATGGTCTCCATTTCCCTCTTTGTTTCCTCCCAACCTCCACATTTTCATGCATTTCCTCTGTCTAGAGCCTGTTCTTCCTCCGCCTGTTTTTGAAATGTCACAATCTTTCCTGTATCCCCTGTGCCCACATTGTGAGGGTACCACAGGCACCTTTCCAGCGGGGATGCGCAGAGCAATGTGGAAAATAGCTAGGATTTTCAAAGGGAGCTAAGGAAATCTTTATGGAGAGCTTGGTGAGAATTTGGCACTTGGCATTCTTCTGCTCGTTTGAAAGTCCCACCCTACAGGAACAATCTAAACAAATGTATGCCCCAATGCTGATAAATCCGTTTGGAAAGATATCAAAGAAAAGCTTGCTGGGTTTGGAGACCTTTGAAGAAAGAGAAATATCCTGCCAACCTGACGCTGAGATCTATCTTATTCCACCATGTGGTCTGAATCATCAGAGTCCTCCACGGCTCCCTTTCCTCCTCAGGGCGTGGAGGGCAGCACTGGCTCGCTGAAGAAAGGAATTTGGGGGCCAAGAGGACAGCATCATTTGAGGAAAATTCAAATGAAAAATTACTTAACAATGGAGGTTGTTACTGTGTCTAAATATACCTCAGTGAGTCAGATTACTGAAAACGGCAAAGCTACGGAGCAAAACCAAAGCCTCTTCTCAGCAGTCAGCTGGCTTCATTCACTAGCCTGGCATCTCTTTCTCCTTCTGTTTTTAATATCATAAGAGTGGTTGGGTTTTTTTTAAGTCTCCAATAAGTTAATGTTTAATGGATTGCCCTGTGCAGTTCTCGGTGTTTACATGTTCTCCAACTAACCAAATTTGTAGAGCAAATTAAAAGTCTGTAAGACCGGCACAAGTGAATTACAGGTATTTGTTGCTCAGAAACTATCGCCTCATCCAGTCCCGCATGCCCCCAGATAAATGGTTTCAATTATGTTTTCACCTTCCCCAGCAATATTAACATCTCTCGCCGTTGCTTGCCGGGGCTATTGCTCCTTAATCTGCTGCTGTTACGGCTCCGTGCACATACTCTTCCTGTGAATGTGCAACCTTGCACGGCACCGCAGTCCCCGCGTTTGCAGGGTAACCTATTAAACAGGGCTGGCTCAGGACCAGGCGCGATAGCGGAGCATGGGAGAAGGAAAGGTGGAGACTACGGAGCTGTCGATGCTTTTTTTACACTAATGAGATGGGGGTGTGGCCTCTTTCTTCCACTGAACAAAATATAAATAGCCAGCCAGAGTTTTCCACTCGCCGGCAGGACAGCCGCTGCCAAGGGAACCTTCCCGACACGCTGCCGTAAGGGCACTCGCTTGGTGCCTCCAGCTTCACACATGGGTGACTTTGCCCAGTCTAAAGGTCCTGAGACACCTCCCTCCTTCAGACCCAGGTCCAGGCGTGACCCTGGGCTCTGCCCCTGTACCCACCCAGGGACCGTCCCACACGCACCTGTGAGGGAAGCTACCAAATTCCTCACAATCCCATGACACCAATGGGAGAGCGTGGCAGCCCAAGATGCTGCCTGCGCCACGCTCACGCTGTAAATAGGAGTATTACCCACTCTGACAGGTAACATGGTGATGGTTTGGGTTGGTTTTCCACATTGCTGAGGTCTCTCTGGTGACGCAACACAAGGCGGTCGATGTCCTCCTGAGGGGCTGGAGCCCACAGTGGTGCTGAGTCCAACTATACCTCCATGGGAAGGGGTGAGGGAATCCTCCCAAACCCACCCTGTGCAGGGCAGCCAGAAAGCCAGTGGCCATAGTTACTTGGCACAGCGGGACCTGGGGAAACAAAATCAATTGTTTAGGATTTAAATCAACAGGAAAAAGAAATGTGGCTCACGTTGTCAATGTCAAATTCCCACTGCTGCGGTGGGACCAGGATCAGGCCCAGGCTGCACCCCTCCACTTTCCCAAACTAATAAGGGTTTAAAAATCTGGATTTCAAATGGTGGTTTATTTCTGGCTGACCTGTTTGGCTTGAACTGCTCTGTGTTTTTGACTGTTGGGCTTATTTTTAATCTACTGTATCAGTACTCAGATTTAACCAAGAACAAAACATTACCAACGTGGACTGCGGCTCCTACCCCTTGGTCAGCTGAACCAGTCTGAAGTCCCCTAAACCTACTGCGATCCCCCCACAACATCTGGCTCTCAGACCAAAGCACTCCCTCACAAGCAATGCCCTTGTGCAGAACCAACAACGACCAGTCCCCTGCCGCGGGGCAGCTAGGGATGTATGGTGGATGGTGTGGGGTGTTTGGGTCAAAGAAACGTCTCACGCACATGTTTGGGTCAGGTTTTGTCATTCGATGTCAGCGGTGGGCTGTGACATTCCACTGTGCTATTTCCCCCCACTCCCTCCCTCCTATTTGAAGAACTAGATTTTATCTTCCCGTCCCACCCCCTTGCCTTCACCCTGTGCCTATTTTACTAAAACCTGCCTTTCGGGTCAGTGTGCTGGTAAGAGATTAATTTTGCACTGCAAGAAACACCAAGCAGAGTATTTCAGCTTTGACATACGAGACCTCTGTTATAATATTGCAGTTTTTCTAAATTAAATATTAGGAAAAATTAAACCCAATTGTGGTTCGTATGCCTATGGAAAATATTTCTGTTCAAAACAGTCCCTCCACGCTAAATGACTTAAGTAACTGAAAACACAATAAATATGCAGCAAGTTAAAAACCCAGATTATTCAGGTTTTAAGGCTTATAACTAAAAGTGGTTTAATGTTTCATGCCTAATAATAGATTACTCCTATCACATTTCTAACCTTTATTTCTACCAGCTTTGAAGTCCAGCCATATAAAGGCTGTTTGTAGAACCACACGAAAGTTAAAGCAAATATTACTCAGAGTGATTCATATGAACAAGAATTTGCAATGAAGGCAGAGGGTTTTTTGTGTCTGTATCAAAGGAAATGAAATGTTTGCAATATTTTCCAGTTGATAAATGCATTAAAACATTTTAGTTGTGTAGTATGAACATTGCTGACATAAACAGACTTTGACCTGAAACAGATTGTATTAAGCTCTGTGGGGGAGGCGGCATTAAAAGAAATAGAAATAAAACAAGAAAAAAATAGAATTCCTAGATTTCAAAATCTGCCACAAGGTCACTGCAGCCCTTAATTAGCTGAATACATTAAGGGAAGGCTAGAACACAGACTCTGAAAAGAGAGCAAACGTGTGTTTAATCCTGTTCTTTGCTTACAGATTACTCTTTCAGAACGAGTAACCTTATTTTCTCTTTAAATAGCTATTTACCTTTTTGAGCTTTGCATAGCAAAGCAGCGTTTACTTCTCCCCTTCGTTGTCTGTTCCCCCCCCCACACACACGCTGTTGCAAAAGAAATTAATTTGTCGCTAGTTGCTATGCATTGGCAGGGTTTCTGTGTAAAGAATGTAAGCCATCTATCTTTGTATTCAAGATAGAGTTAATCTGGCAGTTAAAATACTTTGGAAACATTTTGATGACTTATCTGGAAAAGTAGCTTTGCATTTTCAAAGAAAACTCAGAACTGGATTGCGAGGGGAAGATAAAAGATATATGAAGTGTTTGTTCCAAGCGATACTATTCATTTAAATATCAGAATGTAACCCCACCCAAGCAATTATTGTGGAAAAACAAGACAAAAATCCTTATACAGCTTTCTGACACAGTCTTTATTTGGGAAACAACTATATTACAGTTACAGTCTAATGGATTGCAAGCTGTTTTATTAGAGTCAGCTGAATCCTGTTTAGCATAAAAAAGAACTCTGTTTGCTATCAAGAACACATTTACATTAATATGACTTTGACAAAGTAAAACAAAATCACATTAAGATGATGTAAGTAGATAAGACAATGAAATGTCTGTGAGATAGTTTTGGCTCACCGATTAGAGTCAAGTCCCTACAGGAAAGAAACGTATTTTTACACCAAGTATCCATGTGTTTTTAAGTTGTAGAGTGGCCAAAATTAATTCCGTGCTTAAAATATTTCCAGCAAGAGAAAAGAGAAAGTTTATCATTATTATTGTTTTTATTTTTCCCTTGAAAGGTAAAATTTCTGATAAACCACATTTTTATTTGCAATAATACAAACAAGTTTTGTTCTCTGCACTAGCCTGTAATCATCCTGATTATTGCAGGGGACTTTCCAATATAGAGCAGCTGAAAACAAGGTTTTAGATTACATGGTAATTTAGGAATGCATGAAAAGCCAAGCAGTCACCATAATAGAGCGCTGCATAAACTTCATGGCTTTTACAGCAAAACATAACATATGTTTTGTGATTCATTCAAATGATTTTTTTTTTCACTGAAAAGTATGTCAAGCTTTAGTATTCATCCTGTATTTAGGGAAACTTACTCTCAAACACTGACGACAACACCACCACCCCGACTTTGATGCCTGTCTTTTTAGTTTGGTCATTAAAAGAACGGCAGTGATGGATGGTGATAATGCTGTGGATTTTATGAGTAATCAGGCCTTGGCAGCCACTCTTATTTCTTTTGTAGTGAAACTTTAATATTCCTTTGGCCGTGTGTAAACTGTTTCTGCTGTTGGAACTACGTTGCACAAGTTACTCACCGAGCATTACAAAACAGTTATTACCCAAAACTTAGCGCTTACATTTAACACCTGACAGGGCTGAAAGTTCCCCCCAGCACACAGCTCTTTTGTGTCCGGGCCCTGCTGCCTAGGCAGGACGAGAGCGGAGGAAGGCAGCGGGCAGCTGGCAGGCCCTGGCAGCAGGGATGAGATGGATTCTCCAGCTGCATGGCCAAGACCTGTGCACAGGACAGAGCACCCCGGGCACCCTTGCTCTCCTCGCCCCCTTTCCCATGCTTTTCAGTGAACTTGCTGCGGCAAACACCAGGTGTCTCCACTTAGCTGGGCTACAGCTCCAGAAAGGGGGCTGAGACCAAAGGAAAACCCAACAAAACGGGGTAAATATATTCGGGTTTTTATTTCCATTGCCTCTAATCTGTCTGCTGCAAGGCTGCGTGCGCGGGGAAGAGGACGCATGTACATGCAGATATCTCGCACCGGGGTCGTATTTTATTTTGTCACTTGATATGCCTCTGTCAGGCGAGGCAGGACTTTCCAGAGTTTGAAATAATCCAAATTCAATCACTTTAAAGCTGCTACAATATGCAAGTCCTGGCAGCCGTTTTAAATTAATGGGACATCAGATGTGCTCTGATCCTCTCAATTTCCTTGGGCAAAAGAAATTCTGCTGCAGTGGTAGCAGAAGGGGAAATACAGGGCTATCGGTAAAATAAATGTCAGCTTTTGTCTGCTGATAGAAAAATGCATAGAGCAAAAAAAAAAAAAAAAAAAACCAAAAAAGAAAAAAAAACCCCACTTTCTTTATTCCTCTGTAATTAAAATGTATTTCAATACGCAGCAAGGATTATCTCAGTGGTTTGAAAAAGTGAACACTGTGCAGTCTGATCCGCATGAACGGACATTAAACCAAAGTACAAAACCGCTTTTCATTCGGTGTTGTACAAATACAGCTAAATATTTTGTTTGGGTCTAGATGTTTATTTTTTGTGCCTGCTGCCCTGTTTATCAATAAAAATGCTAGAATTCCCACCTTGAAAGCCCAGTTCCGTGGCATAGATGGGATTTTGGCAGGAACTGGGGGAAAAAAATCCAAACCAAAAAGCTCCACAGCAAGGTGCCAGAGCCCATGAAGATGCACTGGGTTTGGAGCTTACTTAGAGAATGCAAACATTCATTGGGTTTGTCAAAAGGTTTGCAGACTTGAGAACCTTTTGATCAAACCTGGGCTGTGTTTTGAGGAAAACTACGCTGGAATATGGTTTTCAAGATGCAATTCAGTAGCTTTGCTTTTGAAACACAAACAAGCCCCAAAATTCAAATGAAGGCTCCGAACCTTGCATAAAAAACACAAGCTTTTATGGTGCGTGGTATTTGGTGATCTGCAGGGTTTACCACCCAGGGCTATGTCCTGGCTACAAGGGCCTACGTTTCATGAAGTATTCTTCCTGAAATGAAAGTACAATGCAAGCTGCTAGAATTAAATTGAGGACAAGACATTAATTCTGATTTTTCAGTTATTTGCTTTGTATGAGGAGAGCCTGGCTGCTTCTGCGCTAACTGGGACTCACATTGCCAGACAGTATGTTTTAAGTTATTTTTGAAAATGCTGGGTTTTGAAGGCTCTTAAATCCTTTGATGTAAATGAAAATAAAATCATGGTCTGGAACCTAACACAGACTTTTAATCTTGATCTTAAAAGCATGAATCATACCACAGCATAGAGTAAAACTATTTTCTGTCCTCTGCACTCACCTTTATATGCACTGATATTTGATATTTATAGGTGGCAGTTAGAGATCTCAGGTAGTCCCAGTGCCTCGTGCCAAGCTCTGTACACAGTTACTGCCTTGCCATCTATGGCTGAGATTTCTACAGCTTGGCATTTGTCTCATTTAAACATGACATTTCAAGCAGGCCTGATTAAAACAAAGCAAAGCAGAAGCATAATGTCTCAAATTCCAGGTGTGTAACGTTAGGGCAACAAACCAGACCAATTACTGGCCTAGAGCAGGAACACACGTGGCGAGGTTGGGGTGCTGCAATAAAATTACAGAAAAATTTCTCCCTTAGCCACCCTGGAAAACCCAGACATCATTTTCTGACAGAGCTGGGGCAGAGCCTGAGCTGGAGCACAGCACAGGGAGAAAGCCCAACTGACTGGCTGCTCCCCTGGGTCTCAGAGGTGCAGCCAGTGCACGGACACCAGGTTTCAAATATGGCATAAAGAACCAGCTGAAATACATTGATCAGATTTTCATACTGTAAAACTCTGACTTGATGCTAGAAGGATAGCATCCCTTTGCAGATCTGTCAGCACAGGCATCCCTTCCCCTTGCCTGCCTGCAGCTCGGGTTAGCAGCTGCCAGGATGCTCCCTCTGGATGAGCACTCTGTAGGGACAGCAGGTACCAAAACCCATTGCTTCTTTTAGGGGTCCCCAAACAAAGGTAAGAGTGAATTCCACTGAGGATGCTCTTCTCAGACCAAAGTGCTCCTCTGAGATCCTCTGCCAAGCCAACTGCCTGGCAGCTGCAAGCACGGCAGGGCTGATGGCACCAGATATATCTGACATTTCTCTTTGTCCCAGTGGTCATCCCAAGAAGTGCTGAGAAGCTGTACACAGCCCGTGAGTGCCCAGTTTATGAACACACAAGTATGGTGGAAAGGGGTACCAGGCCCTTGAGGTGCGCCATGGATGTTGTCAGATGGCTTTTATTCTCCAGGATCCTGGAGTTTTTGTCCCAGAAGAGGAGACTGTGATCAGCAAGAAATGAATTCCAATATTTGTTTACATGTCACACAGTCTCCTCCCAGCAAGTATGAAGACTACTCAGGATGCTTTCCTTCCACCAAGCCATGACAGAAGAAACAATCAAGATAGAAGTTCATCTCACCTATATGAACCGGACATTGAATCCCCATGTCTGAATCCTTCTAGATTAAAAACTCTCCACTACCTCCACTGGAGTTTTATGAAGAATTTCAAGATTTGTCCCTGAATAAAAAGTACCAAATTAATATCATAGAAGGTGAAGTTTCTATTTACTGCACACAACAGTCAAGATATTCAGACTTATGGCTCCCACTGCAACTGCAATCCAGTTTCCTTGCTTGTACATAATGTTTATCTACTATGAATAGGGTTATCTTTAGTCCCTTAAGAAACATGTAATTCGGCTGTCACAGTTTCCACCACCTTGGAATCTCCTGCCTTTAATTTCGATTAAATCCTGTCTATAGCATAACATTAATGATGTTTCCAACATGTGTGGTGCCTATGTTCACCTACAATGTTCAAGTACCATTTGTAGAGAAAACATCTCAGAGTAATATAAGGATCTGATCTTGATAAACCTAACAGCCCCAACAGGACTGCCTCCTCTCTGCTTCAGGCTTGCAGCTGGGCTTACTGTGAAGTAAATTCTCCTGGCCAAGCAGGTGGAGACAGCAGATATGATGAACCTGCCTCAAGTCCTTTCCCTACCTTTTCTGCCATGAAGACTTTTCCTGTTGCCTGGCCACAGGAAGATGGTGGTCCTCAGGACAGAGATGCCTCCTGGCACATGCTGCAGCATCCAATGTGGTGCAGCAGTGCATTAAGGGAGCTCACCCAGACGCCCCTTTGCACTGGGCTGTGCCCAGTCCCCAAGGGGAGATTGCTGATGCTGTCTCTGTTTTGTAAGGAAATGAGGCAGGACATTTAGCAGTTGAGAACTGAGGCTTCCTAATTAGCCATCCAGTAGTGCACTGACAGATGGCTGTTTCTATTTTTGCCTCCCTTACTCCAGGCCCATTCATTCAGCATGCTCCTTTTAATTACACAGGATCATGTGCCCAAAAACCTTGTCCGCTTTTTCCTGAGTGCATCAGTTGGTCTAACAGGAGATGTTATCTTTCCCTAAAACACCACTTCAGGTATCCCCATTTGTTTTGTGGCATTGAAGACAACCTCCAGTTTGCGCCTGCTTGTACTTGGCAGCTCCCTTGAGCTTCAGGAGGCCAAAGCTTTCCACAGAAGAGCAAATATTACCTCTCCCATGCCTCAGAGTCCCCCAACTTCCTGCAAGCCAAGCTGGCAAGGAGGAGCATCAGAACACAGCAAAAGGCAAGAAAGATTCAGCACAAGGCAAGCTGTATCAGCAAAAACTCAAGCAAGGCAGCATCCCATAAAGACCTAATAAATCTCCCTTTCTTCCTCAAAAACACAGGTCCTCAATTCAATATACAGTAGGGCCAAAATATATGCATAGGCTTAGCAGCCCAAGAGTGACATGTCTTATTCCTCTTCCCCAGACTCTGTATCTTCTTCTCATCCCAAAAGCTTTCCTAAAATCTTGACTGTATTTTCAAACTAAGAATGTCCTAATTTGCAAAATAAAGAGAAGTGGGGATGAAAAACAAGACTGACAAAAGCTTGGGGTGGGTGATGTCCAGCACAGCTCTGTGGGGACCAAACTGCAAGCTGTCCTCCATGGAAAAGCAAAAACTGGCAGAAGCCCAGCTGAAGAGTTCAGGGCTACCTGAGCAAACCCAACACCACATGTCTGGAAGGATCTCAACCTGGAACTCACTGCTGTTGTGCAACTTACGGGGAATGGCTGTCACCCATTTATATCCTGTGATCAATGGCCCTGTGGAAAACCCAGCACCAATAATGAGTAAGTAGCAAATAACGTGTTCTATCTTTCCAGCCCTGGCTATAATGAAGACCATCAAGTGGTATAAATTACTTCACCTTAGTAATGTTGACTTCTACGACCTGGGAATCTAGCCCAGGTTTCATCTGGTTCACGAGGGAAGTAAACCATACAGTATCGTGGCATAGTTGATAACGTAGGTAGACCACAGTTTCCACACAATTTGGCTGGAGGGAGGGTAAGACTATTTGCATTGACAAGACGGCGCAAGCACAGCTTACCAACTGTAGAAGAAAATCCAGCCACAGAGAGGCTTGGTAGGTGCTCTGGCACCAAATCTCTGCAGGACCCCAAGCTTTCTAAAGAGTCTGTGGGAAGCTGGGAAAGCTTGTCTAAGCCATGTTTCTAAGAATACTGAGGGGCAGCTTGACACTCAGTGTCAAGTTGCTGGAGTGCTGGAGGTTGCCCTGCACATGCACACTCAGCCACAATACCATTAGGGTTTTGCTCATTTGGCACCTCTTCCTAATTTACTTGATTTCTATTTATACCATAATGTTTCTGGTTTGAGCCTTTATCAGATGCTGACATGTGTTATATAGAGGCAGACTTTGGAAGGAGGCTGTGGAAACAAGTCATTTAAGGGGGCATTAAAAAATGCCAGAGCACTGGGAAGGGCAGCTCCCAGGTGAGGGGTGACCCCTGTAACTGTAAAAAGGCAACTGGGTTGGTTTTCTGCAGGCATAGGCCAGTGTTCTCCTGCCTGGCAAGGCCCAGCAGGTCCCCGGAGGTCTGTGGAACATACTGAAAAGCCTATGAAGGAAAAGACTAACCTTGCCTACAGCAGCTTTCCACACCTGGCTCTGAACCTCCGTTGGAAAATGGAGGTAGAGGTCTTCAAATCAAGAGAGGTTGAAAACCACAGCATAAGCATGTCCCAGCTCTGATTCTGGGGTAGCCAGTAATTGTGTCTGATGACTACTGAAATAAATTGCTCAGTTACTGTGATCATACCGCAAAACATAGGCAGAGGGTGGAGGTTAGCACTTTCTGTCCTTTGCCTTCACCTGTGACCCAGTGACATGTTTGTCATGGCTTGGCTGGAGGATATATGGAATTCCTGAGAAGCAGCTTCCAGAAAAAAACCTGTACACACTGCATCTGAACAGTACCAATCAACAGTTTCAGTGGTTAAAACTAAGAGCTCAAATACAAGTAGCAGGTGAGATTGACGATGATGTTGATGTTGATGCTGACATGTTTCTGGCCTTGTGGAATGATGATGAACAGCTGGAAATGCACGTGACACACTGGGGAAAAGGGATGGAGTGAAGAATTTCAGGCTCACTGGAACACGCAAATGAAAAGGCAATCAACTGAGGATTCTGAATTCTTCCTTTGACAATCATCTGTAGATATTTCACTGCTTCATACTAGAGTGGGCTTCAGTACCCTTGCTTTGGGAAGACACACATGATAGGGCTGCAGGCTTCCAGGTTGACCAGGCACACTCAGGCATCCTGAAAACCTCCCAATACAGGAAAAACATTCAAGGTGGATGAATATCTTCAGGGAGAAGAAAAGAGAAACCCCATTTCTCTGTTTGTGGCTGACTGACGATCTAGGCTGGCTTCACAGCAGAAAATCTCCCTTCTTGGAGGAAGCTGGTTTTTTTCCCTCTGAATAATGACACAATAATTGAGTTCTCTGTGCAGAGTTTGCTGCTCCCTATGCATTTCCAAGGCCAGGTGTGGCTCTGTCAGCTGCAGGACTTCTCTTCAAGCTACTCCCCAGGGGAACCAGTTACTGAAGCATTGTAAGCCCTGTCTAGAGCTACCTTAAAACTAAAGGGGACTGGTCTCTGTATTTCAATGGCATCTGGCATTGCACTCTGCCATAAGCTTTAATTGTTTCTGTTCTGGAGAAAGCCTTTGTTCAATACAACTGCCTACTTCATGATGACATCATCCAAGACTGTGCAAAAAAACCCACAGCCTGGAGTAGTCAGGCATGTGATGATGTATAAATAGCACTGACAGAACAGTATTATAGACTCTATTGGTACAGCTGAGATAAAACTAGCAAGTTGCTGATTCATCTAAGATATCAGCTAGAGGGATGGCATGAGGTTCAGCTACAATAAACCTTCTCAGCTAAAAGCATATTACTTCACCATGATTCAGCTGCTCATCTCTTTCATTCTTTTCAGAAAAGCACCTGTCTCTTCCTGCTTTGATCCTCCATTATCAAATACATGAAATATAGGGCCTGGGTTTTATTTCTTCTTCCCTTACACTGAAATACATTGCAGTCAGAAAGTTCTCTAAGGCTTTATACACATATAAGAAAAGCAGAAGCATTCCTAAAACTGCTTGCCAAGTGCTTCGTAGTAGTGAGGTTTGTTATTGTTTTTTGCTATGTTTCTACTCTGCCTGCCTCTAGAAAAACAAACAAGGGACTATTATTTCAATAAACCTGGAATACTGAACCATATTTCCAACACCTCTGAATCTGTAATGACCAGGTCATTTTATGGCTTTCAGTGAGATACATGCAAAGTCAAGTACACAGCCACATACAATATGCTTTTCAGAGAGACAAAATGAAACTTTAAACACCAAACCTAGAAATACAAGAATTAAAGGAAAAAAGGAAGCCAAGAGACAGGTGACTTGCTCCTTGGAACACATCAGCAGTAATTACTTGTGTTGTGTCTTGCATGGCCCATAGTTTATGCTCTTGTTTGATTTAACTTTTAACCTATCTGGACTATAACATCAGCCACATTGATGCTAAGTCCCCTCTTCACAGGAGGATGCTGGAGGAGAGTACAGGGACTACAGTACCAAGAACTAGTGCTAGAGCTGCAAATACAGGGGCAGCTGCTCTTGGGAAGCTGTCTCTGCTGCCTTTCTGCTTCCAGAACATGCATCATAGCAACAACAAACTGGCCAGTGCAGGATGCTAACTGGCTGCAGCCACAGATAAACAGGCAGCTCCAGGAATCCCTCTATTGTGGCAAATTCTCCCCCACCAAATGATCATCGTATTTTTAGACACAGGTAAAAGAGTTAAATGTTTAACACTAAATCTATATGGCAAAGAGAAGCATAGATAATAAATGGCAACTTGTAAACTGGCAAATTATGAGGTTTCTCTCCCTTCATGCTGGACAAGCTCTTCTCTAATCAGCACAATACTTCTTAGTGCAATGACTTGGGCTAATGAGTAGGGCCAGGACACACAGCCTGCTCCATCACCTCTTGCATGACTGTCTGGCCTCCACAAAGCTTTCTATTGCTTGTGCATCACCTTGACAAATATCTCTATCAGTGCAGAAGACAACAGGTCACCCTCTCCTTGTGAATACCTTCCTGCTGGATCTCTGTACAGTGGGTGACAGAAATAAGCTCTAACAAATGCAATTGCCTTGCAATTTAATACCTGTGATTCCACTTAGTGGTAACCTACTAAGTTTCTGTGTGCCAGCAACTTAAGTCCACATTCTGTTCCTCAACAGCACGATCTTACACTGTGATCATCATTCCCATGAGCGTTAACTAAATGGACATTCCAGACCCATTAGAACAGTCTGCTTTGTACAGGTAAAGAGCTTTATCTACTGACTGCATCTTGGTTTGCATCAAAGCTAAGTTGCTTGTTTAGGACCATTAAAATGAGCAAGGCTTATACAATTACGGAACTTTATATTAATTTTTAAAACCTGCAGATGTTGCAACCTGTACATGCGGGAGTAGCACCAGTGATGACAGAAAAAAGTTATATTGGCTGGATTTTAAAATTAAGGAAGCAGGAAAAAGAAAAATCTCACCCTAGCACTATCAAGGCATTACACATACCTAGTTTTGCACACATCTTTTAGTTAGCAACTTTGCATTTCTGATAGTAGTTAATCAGCTGATTTTTTTATGAGCACATAACCAATAAAATACTGGGGGGGGGGGGGGGGGAAGGGGGAGTGGGAGAAGGGGCAGTGGCAACAAAAAGCTCTTATTTGCTTATGATGTATTTTTATATCCACTAAATCATAGAATCATAGAATAGTTAGGGTTGGAAAGGACCTTAAGATCATCCAGTTCCAACCCCCCTGCCATAAGCAG
>JBCJKH010010427.1:0-27380 GCA_039877255.1 Loriculus beryllinus | reverse complement strand
CTGAAGTACACACAGTTTTGGCTTAGTTTAGGAATATCTTTAAAATAACAAATAGGATTCCTTCTAGCTTTGCTGAGAAGTCCTTTCAGTTTTCAGTAACTCCCATTTCTTATCTGAGCTACACTGTTCAGCAGGTTCTGGATTAGTTTATTCACTGTCCTTCATTGAACCTTTTCCTTGCACACAGATGTTAAGAGCAGCATCACCTTCCTGTAGTGTCTACCGCTGCTTCCTGGCTTCTTCCATGAGGCCTTCGTACATTTGCTATTTCTTCCCCAAATCTTCATCTCTGTGTTAGTCACATACCTAAGAGCCTCCACTCCAGTTACTGTGGATCTTCTGAGGTCATTTCTCCAGAACCATCTTAAACCATCTTAGAGTTGTTTTTTATAGCTTTCCAACCATTTATTATCTAGAGGGAAAATGTGTTTATTGAGCATCTTCCTACATTTTCACTTTGGGGAAGAACACAAAGTAGAGACAAAGAAAGACTTATTAATTCTAACTTCTGATTCTTCCTCTGTCAGTCAGCCCAACCAATTCCTCATTAATTCTCCTTGAAGTGCTTAGAGTTGCTCCAGTTGTGGGAGAAAGCACTGAGATGCATTATAATGTATTGTATTCTACAGTGCTAAAGAAAGGGATTTAAAAAATACATATTAAAGGATTTGTATTTGTCCATTATTCAGCAATGGATTGGCATAGTGAATAATTAATAATCAATAAAGGCAAATAATAAATCGCCAGACAGAGTCCTGTCAATAGATGTGGTTAGCTACAGTGACACATATTATGATCAAGTAAGTACAATATGGGGGGAGCAGTCTCCCCAAGTGTAGGCTGAAATATAATGGTCTTTTTAGATTTCTGCAAATGACCTCCTATATTTTTTCTAACTGGTTCTACAAGCCTGCTCAAGAAAGCTTTCAGGATGACAAATTCTATTTTACTTTTACCTGGTCTCATTTGAAAGTTTTTAGATTATTTTAGCTTCTGTTTTGCAGTCCAAGTGTGTAAAATGTTGTTATTCAGTGTAGCATTATATTTTTAACCTGCAAGAAAACATAATCTAGCAGGAGTATGCCATTGTACTCTTGTGTCAAAAGCACACAGGAAACCTAACTGGGAGCAATCAGTTAAAATAGTTACAGAGTTAATAGTTGGTCGTTATTTATTAGGGCAGAATCCACTTACCTCTGATGATTTTTTCTAAGAATTTTAAATATAAATTAGGAAGATGTTGCACTAAATGGGTAACAACATTAACTCATCGGATTGAAGGTATAATGAAAATGTAGCCACATGTTAATTAAAAAAAATTATAAGTCTTCTCCTTTTAATGGATTTAATAAGTTTCATGGGCAGGGGTGGTGGTGTGGTTTGGTTTTGGTTTGTTTTGTGTTGTTTTTAAGTGCTAGCGTTTATGACAGAAAATACCAGGATACGCTTTTATTCCCAAATACATGAGAGACACAGATTTTGCAAGCAGAAACACCTGCTACACTGAAAGATTTGGGTTGTATTTTGCAATGCAAATCCCCTAAATGGCAAATGACAGTAAGGTTGGAAAATACGTTACCTTTGATGTCAGTGTGTAAGGGAGGCATGCACCGCATTCCCTTGAAATCAAGCTTCAAGGCAAGATAGATAACACATTTTCAAACCAACCAAGGTCAAAAAGTCTTTTTCACATGGATATGTCTTGATGTTAGGCATGTTTCTAGGCCTTTAGGTATTAATGATGACAGGTTAAATGTGTTTCTTGTCAGCCAACAAAGCAGATTACTGGAAACAGGAGTCTTGACACATTCTAGCATGCAGAAATGTTTGGCTTGTATAGCCTTCCTTAGCGTGTACTTCAGCCTGCATTATTCATGTCATCATTTATCCTGGTCTTTATCAGTACCTTTTGCCAACACATCATTCACTCTTCACCACATTGGCTACTGTCCACCCTCCCACCTATCTTTCTTGCATTTGCTATACACTGATTCAAAACACTTTGAAAAACCCTCTGTGAAAAGTCTACAGCAAACCACCGTTTCATGTCTGTAATCTATAGAACACAAAATCAGTCAAGAAATTACAGACTTTGCATATTATTGTAGAGTTTGTAATGAACTGGCATAAAAGGGAGAGATATAAACAGAATTCGACCTAGACTGGTCTGAAGAGATGTGTTTGGGGAAAATACTGCTGAGTCATTTTCTGAACACATATCACTTTTAGGAGATGCAGCCATTCTTTGTAACAAAGCTGTGGTTCCTTTTTTGTATTTTTTAATTTGGTGGGGTTTTTTTTAACATATTTTTATATTTATTCCAAATAGTGCAATTTCTGCAGCTCTTAAATCTAATACAATTTGCAATCCAATTACAAAGAATGCATAAATGTTCATTAGAGTGTACTTTTGCTAGATTCAATTTGTCATCTAATGAAAATAAATGAAAAAAACAAAACCAAATAGTATCAATAAGATTAGTGTGTTGCTTAAAGGTCAATTAAAGTTCCTCAGAGGAAGGGGTGAGGGGGAAATAAGGCAGATAATTCAGTTTATCTAAAGTACAACTCAATACCAACTAGCATGAGATCTTCACTCCACTGGGGTCTGTATCAAAATTAATGCTGGTGGAAACAGAGCTAACATTTACACTGTGAGTAGATCTTGTAAGTAAGAAGGCACCATATTAACATGTTCATAGTTTTTGGAAATCTCACTTGTCTCACTGTCTGTCATTGCCTTGGTAACCAGTTTCATGTACTCAGATTATATGTAATATGATCACGGGACCAATATGAGAGAAAGGACCCTACCTTGCTCTAATATTGTGAAAGTTAATCTCACAGAAGGGGTCTGGTATATTTGGAATAAGTTGTTCACTTGAGGTGGCTGTCTCTGTCTCTTCCCTTTGGCAGTAAGGCCTAGATGACTAGAATATTCTGCATACCTGACGGCTAGCTATAGAGAAGAGTTTCATGCAGAAGGCAAAGTGTACATTATTAGCAAGCTACAAGGTTCAGTGAACTCTTTCTGTGAACAACCTCTGTCAAACTGATTCTTTCTCCAAAATCAACACAGTAATTTTATTTGACCTGTACATAAGGTCAACCTACAGTTGTACTGTAATTCCTTTCAGTTTCAATATGATTCTTTTGAAAATACAGGTGGTACCTTGGTCTAGAGGGTCTTTTTCTGTGTAAGAACAGCAGAATCTCATTTGCCCCATATCCTGCTGTCTGCTGCCTCCAGCAACTGCTGTTGATGCCACTCCCTCTTGTTGATGCTGATGTTCATGTCACTGTCTGTGTCACCGTCAGTGGCATAAATGGGAGAATCAGAGCTGTCAACAGGTTTTTCAAGGTAGACTCAGCAGTGAATGGGTAAGGAGTTCCACACACAGTCACAGTTCTGCTGCCACTACTAGTACCGAGAGATGTCAGATATGTCAGTGGCACAATTTCCCTTGTTTATATAGCATGAAATAGTAAAATACGTTCATTGTCAAACTTGCTAGGTTATATGGTACACAATGCCAAATAATTTTACCTTGGGTCACTGAAACAGAAAGATGACCTGTAGAAGAGCTGGCGGTTCTTTGTGTGTGTATACAACCTGGTTTAACAAATAACATAGAATTACAGTAAACTGTAGGTTGAAAGTAGCCTTTCAAAGTCATGTAGTCTAGCCTTCTTCTCAAAGCTGAGCCTTCTCCAGAGATTGTTCAGGACCCTGTCCCTTTAAAGTATGAATTTTTAACACTGATGACCTTCATTGGTCTGTAATTCCACATTAAGATCAGATTTATTATCTGTGGTGTATTTTACCTATTACCTTGTTCCCTTTGTTACCTGAGAACAGCTTTACCCAATTGCATTTCTGTGATGCCTCTTTGTGGCTGGTGAGCTGGGGGCCTTGAGTATCCTCCTGTGCCTGTACTCTCAATTTCAACAAGATGCTGTTCTCCCATGTCTGTATGCCTTGATGCTGCATTTTAAGCAAGGTTCACAGATAGCTCATTCCATGCAGAATTACCGCTTGTTACTGTATCTTAGACATAAAGAGGTATGTAACAATAAGCATTACACCACGCAATCATAAAAAGCTAAGCAAAAGACAAAGTAGGTTAGAAGTTATCTGGTCATGGGTAACTGCTGTTGCTAGTTAAAAAAAATGTTCAGGCAGGCCAAGATAAGTACAGGCAAAACCTAACAGGTTCTAGGGCTTGTGCTCTTAACCTAACACATAGCTTGTGGCCTATTACAAGTGGAGGCAACCTGATATTTACTGGGCTACGAGGCTGCATGTCCCTTTTTGGCCTTGAATTTTCTGATCCTGTGAAAAGTTGTTGATTAATGTGATAATAAATGAATACAGTTGTATTTTCTCTTTCTTTGCAGGTTCTTAGAGTAGTTCGGCTAATAAAGATTTCTCCTGCTTTGGAGGATTTTGTGTATAAGATATTTGGACCAGGAAAAAAACTTGGGAGTTTGGTGGTATTTACTGCCAGCCTTTTAATCGTAATGTCAGCAATCAGTTTACAGATGTTTTGCTTTGTGGAAGAACTGGATAGATTTACAACCTTTCCACGGGCAAGTATCAAAACCATTGATTACTTGTTGCTTGTAATTATTTTCTTACCATTAACAAGATATTTTCTTACCAGTGGTGGTGGTAAATGTTGGTGCTAGCTTAACGCGTGGACTTAATGATCTTAAAGATGTTTTCCAGCCTAAATGATCCTATGATTCTGTTGTGGTTTAACCCAGCAGTTAACTACAGACAACACAGCCATGGTGAATAAGAATATACAAAACAAGGGAAGTACAATGCAGCTGCTCACCACCTGCCAACCATTGCCCAGCCAGTTCCTGAGCAATGGCCCCCATCCGTGCTGAAAAGTCCCTGAATAAGTTCAGCACTGTTCAGCAACAACTAGTACATCAGTGTGTTATCAACATTATCCTCATCCCAAATCCAAAACACAACACTGAAGCAGCTACAAGGAAGAAAATTAAGTCTGTCCCAGCTGAAACCAGAGCAGATTCTACAATTTATTATTATATTAGTGATCTTGCTTTCCTTCTCAGAACCATGGAGCATTTTATCTCCGTATGTGTAGATAAAGCAATGATATTTTCTGGATGTAACAGGCATCCTGTAGTAGTGAAGTTTATCTTTGTTTGTATTAGATATTCTGTTTCTGCTGTTAAGGGAACATAGAGAAATTTCACACATGCACCCTGATGCAAAGCATGTGGTACCTTAGCATGTTACAGAAAGAAGATTCATGTGCATAATCATCAGTAATAGCCACAAAATTTTACATAAAACATGTCTACACATGATTCATATCTTCATATTATGAAAGTGATTTTTCTTGATTTATACAGGAAAGCTTGTTTTACACAGGACTATAAAATCTGTCTGTACTGACAAAATAAATGTTTGCCTTTGGGGTATAAATAATAGATATTTATGGGCATTGCGTTAATTCGGAACTGAATATTGAAAATAAGTAAAAATTGGAGCTAATGTATTTATTGAAGCACACTGTTCTGAATGAAAATACTGCCATCTTTTTAATAACGGATTAGACTGAGTGTACATGGATTGGTTCCAGTGACAATTTATTTGTTTCTGTCATTCCAACTTGATTATCCAGTGTATCTATTTTAGTGAAAGTGCATTGGTTAGAACAATTAAATAACAATGAATAAGGCAGCCTCAAGGGTCATGCATTTAGCAAACAAAATAGCTAGGCAACAATTTGTAATTATCAGCCTGGACTTGATGTATGGGAAGCTAGCTATCAAATGTAAGATGCAAACTACCTACCCACAGAGAATAATGTAACACCATGCTTTCTCTTTTGGAAAATGTGCTTAGAAAAGCAGCCAGTAGGATCATTAAGAATTCATTATAATTAGTTTTTTTTAAATGCTGAAGAAACAAAAAAAAACCAAAACCAAAAACAAAAAAAAAAAAAAAAAACCCAAACCAATAAAATTTAAGCTTTTCTAATCCAAGTCAAAGCTCTGTCTCTAAATTGGATGATATTACCACTATATTGTATGCCAAATTCCCATGTATAGCTTCTGAGAAAACACTTCCAACTGGAAGCTTGAAATCATTGTGGAATTTTGTTTTGGAATTATTTTTATTATTTATGCAAAATAACAATGAAGTCCTGCAAGAATTACTGCAGTATAATTTAAATAAGACTTAAATAAGACATTCACAGCCACCTGCACATTTTAACTAGATAAATAGTTACATATATTTGAGAATGATCCACTTGCAGTAAAACGTTGCCAAGATATATGAAGATGTTAGTAAAGTTTTAAATTGTTTTGAGCATTTAAATCTGAGGCCATTTAAGCTTCAATAGAAGCTTCTGTCATATTAAAATTTCAATAGATTTATATACTAAATACATTTGAAGAGTGAGAAGATATTTTCAGCAGCAAATTATACGTTTTTTTGCCAACAGAATATATCTAAACTTGTTTTCTATTTTCTGACATAAGTTTTGGAGAAATGGAAGGTTGGCAATAATAAAGTACTGTTTTGTACAAACTGAATTGAAATGTTTTTAGTAATTTTTATATGATAGAAAGAAGAGCCTCATCTTATTTTCTTAATTATTGTTTATTTGTTTATATATGTGAATATTTAAACATATTCACCTTGTTTTGAATGTTTCAGAAGTATAATTTATAGGATGTGGGTTCTCTTTGCAACTTTTTGTGGCGCATGTCTGAATAAGTTAATAGAGTCAGAGAAAAATTTATACTCACAAAAACATTGTGATTGATGAGGTGAGTGATGGTGTCCCTCTGAAGGAGTGTGTCTTCATAGCAAAGACTGGGGGATTCCCATTCATTTTGTCTGCTCTTAATAAATACCCCTGAATCAGTTTACAATAAGACAATTATCAAGTATGTAATTTTGCTTTTGCCTGGAATGCATTATTTTCAAAACGTGACTGAAGACATACTTGCATTACTGTATGACATAGGAGATGATATGAGACCTGCAGTAGCAGAATTTACTGAGATTAATTTTTAGGACCTCATCCCCAAAGAAGAGCAAACCTAAATTGGCCAGGATTATTGCTGTGAGCTTCTTCAGTTACAAATACAGAGAGAAGAAGCACACTAGCAAAAATGGTGACACTGGAGGCTAAATTTTGAGGGTTTACATTAAAGTGCTTTTTACTCTGAAACAGACGAAACCTAAAATCATCTTGAAACTGTAAGTGCTTTATGAGAAAGCACAGTATGGGTTTTGGAACAAGTAGACCTCCTCCTTTCGCTAATGCCTCTAAATTGCATGTTTTCACATGGTTTCCTGACAACAGTCAATAGGCACAAGCTCAGTGTTGCTATGGCTACAAATTTCACCCTTCTTTTGGCCACTGCAGCTTCCCAAATGGACTGGCTTTCTGTCTAATGCAAGTATAAAAATATAGATGTTTTCTGTAATGTTTTTAAGCAATCCACCGTCTCTATTCTTGCACATCTTCTTGGGCTGCACATATTGAGCCTTGAGAAGGGCAGGCAACAGCTGGCAACCCTGAAGATTGAATGGGAGGGGAGAAACTCTGTTCAAATACATCAGTGTAAGATGGCCACTAAGAAATTTTAAAGTTCCCTGTATGGAAAACAAAGCACATTGCTAGTGTCTCTGACTTCCATGCCAAACTCCTGGGACTTGGGGCCATGTGCTGGCTACTCGGTGTCTCAACTTAAAAAGCTGGGAATGCTGTTCTTCTTTTAAGTGGGTCAACACAAGATGAAAGCCAGGCCCAGCTGATCTCAGCAGCAAAAATCTCCCAGTGTTCAGCAAAACCGGGGCTTCACCCCTAGCTTTGAGTTTGGAGAAAGCTCAAGCTGTTAGGTGTTAGTTCAACTTCAGCATCATCCATTAAAAAAATTGAACAACGTGGTCTTCATTCTCTGATCCAGTTGGAATCTCAGTGCCACTGCCACAGGATGGCTGCTCTTCTCTCAGGATGTTACTGAGCACTCATGACTGAATTAGGTGAAGAAGGTAACTTTACACAGATAGAATAGATTGCAAACAATTCACAGCAGTGGCCTAAATCCTGTTAGCTTAATTTTCAGAAATAATCCCACTGATTATAGGACTGCTGCCAGGAATAAAGACATTGGGATTGGGCCCATAATATTTTGTGGACAAGCAGCTGTTACGAGTCAAATACATTATAATTGTAAGTAGTAATTGTGTGGCATCACCTGTGTAATAGTGGGACAAGATATCAGAAGTGGCACTTCAGCTCATATATTCCACCAAACCTTTGCTGATCTTCCACTATAAATAAAAAGGTAGTTTGAGTTCCATCATCAAAGCAGCTAATTAAGTAATAGGGCATAAATACTCAAAGAAATTGACAGTCTTTTCTATAACATGAATTAATTCAGAAAATCACCATTTGCATAAATCTTTTGAGTCTCATCTTCACAGATGTTGATTCTGTCAGCTAACTAGCATTTCAAATTAATTTTAAAATAAACAGTGGGAAGTATACCTTTCAGCTAAAAATAGCTTGCTCCAAAAGAGATTGCTAGATGTGAATCATATACTTCTTGTGTGCCACCTTATTTTCTTAAAACTAATGTTTTGTCATGTACTGGACTTTCATGTTATGAAAAATGTTTTAATTATATTGAAATATCATTTATGTAATTATATGCTATATGGACAGCTGTTTTACACGGATGATTATATTTTTATTATGTTAAAAGAATGTCTTTTCCATATTAATCTGTTGCTTGTATTAATGAGAGGTCCACAACATAGTATTGGAAGTGTCTTTACACTTTCAAGAATTTTTTTTTTTTTTTTCTAAAAAAATAGCAATAAACTATGGTACTTCAGTATAATTCAGAAGAAAGGATACTGCACTGGTTCCAGTCCCTAAGGTATTTTTAAAGCCAGAAGTGTGGTGTATTACTTAATGTAGTGCCCACCTTATATGTCAGCAAGGGGTGTTGCACCAGTCACTGGCTTCAGAGATGCTCAAAATGCAGGGAAACTGACTGCCTGGTTGAGCTTCACCTCCCCGCCAGGAAAGGAATCTGAGAAGCAGTTCTGAGCACTGATGGGGTGGTTGTCTTATTCATCCTCGAGCACCACTGGCAGCTACAGAGGCGGCTGAATTTCTGCTTCCTTTCTGCATGCTTCTGTGACTACAGCAGGCCTCTCCTAGATAAAGACCCCAAATGTTTCCTTCTCCGCAGGTTTTTCATGGGTGTGTTTTGCAGAGCTAGATAACACCCTTGATTTCTTAATACAGAAACAGCGTGTGGCAAACTATGCCACAAAGTCTTGTTTTCTTTGTGCCAAGTACATTATTGTGTTAATCTGCTGTTCCTGAGGGTGTCAAGCACACTAAGCATAGACCTAATGTATCACTTTGTGAACATTCTGAATTTGAAGATTCCCTTTATCTGGAAGCTGCATTGTTAATATCTTCGGTTTCTAACACTTTTTTGTTGTGTATTAACCTTCAGTAAGATATCAGCTTGATCCTCTCTGTCTGGAAAGAAGTACTTTTGATGTCAGGCAAAAGCAAAAGAAAAACATGTGATAGTTTGGCCTCATTGAGAGATTTAAGATTCAAGATCCACACTGTGATACCACAGTCACACTTGTATGGCTGAGGGAAAGCACAGTCTTCAATGTAAAATATACAATGTCATGCATTGTTCATACTCAGTTAGATTCTGATTTGTGCTTCAGTCTCGAGCTGGGGTTTCAAAGGTCCTAAGACACTTGGGTTGTAGGCTTATCTGGATTCATATACTTCAATCACCAAAGGCAGGTTGTTGAAGTATTTTCATTATTCCCTCTATTTTTGATATGTACCCGTGGTTTGAAGGGATTTGAAAATGTTACAGGAACAGTTCCATAAATAATGCTGTTCACAAAACATATAGGGAAAGAATTTGACTGAAATGAGTGGAAGTGCTGGGACCTTGCCTTGTATTGGTTAGTCTTGTCTGTTCGGTGCCCGGAATGCTCTGTTATTAAGATAACATAAATGTATGGTCACATTTAATTATAACACTTTATTGGAGATGTATGTGTACATTTATAGAGCGGTAACAGAGAAGAATAAGCATCATAAAAAAAACAAACCCAAAACCCCCAATATGGTATAACATTCAAAACAATGATCGCTGATGCTCAGAATATTTCTCCCATTTTGTCAGCCCTGGAGGAAACCAAAAAGCTCTTCAAATGAGCTAATGGAGCTAGGACTATATTTACAAGTTGCATATTACAGTTCAGTCAAAGATCAAGCTATTTATTTCTCCTTTTAATCTGGTATATTGTTTCACCTGACTTCAAAAATTGAAATAAATTTGTTTATTAAGATAAGTGTTTTTCTCTGTTAAATCAGGTTGAGGAATGTGTCAGTAAAACATTAAATTAATATAATTTGTGAATTGTTAATATGTTTATAATACTCTTCCTTGCAGGCGTTCATGTCGATGTTTCAGATTCTCACACAGGAAGGATGGGTGGATGTCATGGACCAGACACTGAATGCTGTAGGACATATGTGGGCACCTGTAGTTGCTATTTATTTTATACTATATCATCTTTTTGCTACTCTGGTAAGTCTTCACTTGCAAATAATGCTGTGCTTTTCTTTGTTTTGAATTATTCTTACAGCTCTGGTATTATTTTTCTCAGCTACCTAAAAGTAAATGTGGTGCTTATTTACAGCGTAGAGGGCTTTAGAACTAGTACTTTCATGTGGTAGAAAGTAGTGGCCTTTGTTCTAATGTGAGATGGTGTTCTTCGTAAGATTCAAGTCACACTGCTAGACTAACAATATAATTATTAATTGTCTTGTACCTTCACAGTTCTAATGATTGCAGAGTTAACTGAGTGCTTTTATGTATAATGTACTAATGGTTTCCTCAGCTTCCACTGCATTCTCATTACATCAGTAATTAAAGTGAGAAATGTAAAGCCTCAGGGTATAACCTCTTTACTAGAAATCACTACTTTCCTGTTCCCTGATGCAAAATCAATGCATAGAAAATATATGGTACAGTATATCAAGCAATAAAAGGATAAGAACTAATACAGCAGCTCCTGAATGTGTATGGAAATGGGAATTACATCTAAAAAACTCTTTTGTATATGCATTTCAAATGGGATGATTATGTTTTTTTACAGAGAAAATGATAAGGACAACAGCTTTTTGAATATCCTGTCTCAATAAGGGCTTGGTACTGTACTTTGAATACCAACACGGAGAAACTCCATTAAGCAGAATGACCATTTTACACACCTTTAATTCACTCCTACTTTTGTTCATTTCATATTGGCATTCACTGCAGTTTTTGATGCCCTTCTTATTTTCATTTTCATCATTCCATTTTCAGTCTTTGCTCAGTTGTATACTTGCATAAGGTACTAACTATTTATACAATCTCCATTAGCTCCCATCTATTTCTTTTACTTTACAATATGTCTTGTTTCATTTCTAAAGACTGAATAATCAGACTGTAACTGTGTGTGCAGCAGGTTCCTTCATATGGATTGAAATCTTGACCACTTTATAAATGGCAGTAAAGTGCATTTGATGCTCTTAATGCTGCTTAACCAAATTAAAATATAAGCCAAACAATTGTTAAATGTCAGCAGGTATATAGGATATGTAATTGGCTTGCAAGGGTCATATTCCTTGGGTCTGGAAATTCAACTTCTCATGCTCTTGGGGAAGTGGGGATAGAAAGAAAAAGGGGAAGTGAATTTTGGTCACGGATTTGAAAGCAGTTTCTAGTTAGAGAATCTTAATTGCTGTTTTTCTGATTCTTCACCAAAACATTGACTGAACTAGAATTAGTTTTTCTCTTAGATGAGCATTAAGCAAGTCCATAAAGTAAATTGGTGTCAGGCAGCTTCTGTACTAAAAATTCACACCTTAATTGAGAAGTGACTTAGCTATAAAAGCAAGTTTAGTGGTCTGCTTTATGTTTCATGTTTTGAAAGAGTCATCTGGGACTTTGAATTCATTTACTCAACACACTTATTTTGCTGTGCACTCTTCAGTACACTATCTTCAGTCCTTTTACAGGGAATTTGCATTTAAGTACATGGTCCTTACTTTGCTTTTGTGTACACATTTCTTCTCATTCACCTATGCAAATTTTACATGGATGAAGAAACTCTGCTAAGACAACTTGGCAGAATTATTTGGCCTTACAAAGTCGTTAGTTTCAGTTGTGAGAGTTTCCTCAGACCCTGAATAAAAAAAGCTATGTAGGACAGAGTTGTCTGGAAGCAAAAGAAGCTTAAAGAAAGAAAATAATGTGGAATTGGTGAAGGAGCATGACCTGCTACTAAAACCAGAAAAGAAAACTTCTAAGAATAAACAACTGTCAGTGAGTAACAAGAGTGAAGTCAAATGAAGAAACAGCTTTCACCAGCCAGAAGAGGGGGAGGATTAGAATTGAGAAGTAATAATTGCAGGCATTTGGCGAAGAAGACTGTAGAGCCTTGGAAAGAAATTAATAGGTTTCGTGTTCGAAGGCAAAGAAAAGTTGAAGCTCGAAAACCAAAACCTCTTTTGAAAGCGAGGACTGTTTTTGGGATGGCAGTGGAGGAAGTTAAACAAATAACAAGTGTGCACTTAACTTTTGTAGTACACTATCTTTAATATTTGTTGAACTAAAAAGGGAGTTAATGGATGTCTTGATCCCTGGATACATATCTGTGCATGAAGCAGCAAGACTGTTAGGGGTGACCTATTTAGTGAGTGCTGTACTTTTTAGTGTGGAACTGTGCTTCCTTCAGTAGTATGCTCTGAGCTGCAGGTACTGCAGTATCATAGACTGTATAAAGTATCTGCAGAAGAAAAACACCATACTGTAAAACCCTGACAGAATGACAGCAAAAATGTTCATCAGCAATTAGGGATCAAAATATTTTGTGCTGGGGATTACCTGTTTTATCAGAATTCTGTCTTGCTTAGCCATTCTTCCAGGCCATCTGCTGTTTATAGTAGTCATAGAAAACCTCATGAGGTACTCTTTAGTATATGGCACATAGAATTTGTCTTTTCAAACAGCTGCTGGAAATTCTTTGTATTGCTAAAACCAGTTTCCTATTAAAAGAACATTTCTTTTTCTGAATACTGACATTTATATAGTTATGGGTGTGTCCTTCCTGTGTCTTCTGTACCTTTATAGTTTGTGGAGGGAAAGGAAATCTTGGTCTCAATTCTAGACACCAAGCTCAGATGCAGTTTGAGGTCCAGATGCCTTGTCTGATATACTAAGCTACTCAAATTTAATCTTTTATATAGGTAGGGAACAATTTTCCAGTGTCACTGGACAACAGGTAAACTTAGACTTTATTTACAACAGTGGTGGATGAAAATGTCTGCTCTGCTTGTCACTCAGCGTTCCAAGATCACAGAAATATTTTTTGTAACTCTTTTTTAAAAAAAAAAAAAAAAAAAAAAAAAAAAGCTTAGATTCACTCTGGCATCTGTAGGAAACTGGTGTTTACTGTAGAAGCTCAGTATGTTTGGGGATATTTGCCTTGAGCCTCAGAAACTAAAACCTTGGTAGCTGCTGACAGCTGTAAAGCTATGTATGTGCACATTGACTGCCTTGGGGTGTAAGTTGTCTGAGGATATATGCTAACTGTGCTATCCTCCTTCACCTAGTCTTTGCTCTCCTAGTTCTTTCTCCTCCTCAGCTGTGTCATATTTTCAGCTTCTTTGGCCTCTACACAAGGAAAATATAACAATCTGATAGACACTTTCTTTCCCCTGGGATTCTTCATAAACGTGTATGAGTGTCCTATACTGTGGCTCCCAATGCATGCAAATAATGACAGCTTACTTTTCCTCTGGAGTTAGCTACTTTGCACAAGGGCACTCCAAACATTAAGCAAGTTAGTAGTAGTAAAATAAATGAGTGTTAGGTGGCCTCTGTGCTAAAAATTCACACCTTAATTGAAAAGCACTTTAGCTTTACGAGTTGTTTCAGGATTCTGCTTTGTGGTGCGGGTTTTTTTTAGTATTTTGTATTAATTTAATTTTATTTTCATGTGAAATACATTCTAAGGGGTATATTGTTAAACACACATAATGCATTGGTCATAAAACCTAGAATTCAAAATTTTTAAATTCATATCATAATATGGAAAAAAGGATTTACTACTTACAAAATGGCTAGCAGACATGTAGTAGCAGGTGATACTGGTTAAACAGATGTCAAAGGCAAGACTCTTATTTACAACAGTAGAGCCCTCATTTTTCCATGTCATTGCATAGTACTTCTTAAGAAGAATAAGCTATAACAAATAATTTGCAATTGTTTTGTAGATTCTACTCAGCTTGTTTGTTGCTGTTATTTTGGACAACTTGGAACTTGATGAAGATCTGAAGAAACTTAAACAAGTAAGAACATGTTTGTGTTGTGCTTGGAAGTAGTTTCAATGAAGTATTACTTTACTGGTGGTTTAGGATTAAAGATGGGAAAATTCTTAATCAAAAGGAGCAAAAGAGTAGATGTTAAAGGGAATAGCAGAATTTTGTTAGCTAGTTGACCAGCACACCATGTGAGAGAGGTATTAAGATGTAAAAGAGATTTAGAAATTAGTTTAAATATTACATGAAAGTTAGTTTAGATACTCATGTAATTAAAATAATTTTCAAATCATAGCTAGGTCATCTTTTTGTTTATAATCTAGTGAAATTGGTGGTGGAGAGAGACGTTGGATCAGATGATCTTTAAAGGTCCCTTCCTATGCAAACCATTCCATGATTCCTTAGCTTTATGAGCACACCATGGAACCATTTCAGGGGGAAGTACTGGCAAGGGTCCACACACAGGAAGCAGCAGAGGGTACTAGGTTGAATGTGTTAGATGAGTGCTAAAGATACTTGCAAAGTGATCTTGCTTGCTTGATTCTTCAGATTTGAGGGCCAAGATTACTAAGAAGCCATTCTCTCAGACTTGAAATCCCAAATGAGTCACATAAACCAAATTTGTCAACAAGCGTTCATGCTGGCCATTCTGACCTTGTGCACAAACCACAAGGTATTTGTAGCTTTTACATAGACACATAGCTGGCTTTAATCTGTGCAAAGGGGAGCAAAATCGTCAACATTTGACAATTTCATTCATGAAATAGAAAATTAAGAGCATAATATGTGGGAACCTCTTATGTATATTTGGGTTATAGCCTTCTTTCACCTATGATTTGCTGGTTTTGATCTTCTTTCAAGTGCATCAGCAGTTGTTGTAGAATTATATTCTTTCAATTCTTGAAAAATAAGCACAGGCAATTTAGTTATTCTACATTGAACCATTACATTGAAACTAATTTGCCAAATAACTGTTCTCTTATTTTTCCTTGTAATTATTTTTCTTCTAGTTTTAAAACTAAGGTGATGTGTTTATTCATTTATTTTGTTTGTATTTGTTGTTTACATTTTCTACATACTTCTCATTTATGGATTTAAAGACTGTTTCATATATACTCACTGATTATGTAGAAGTCAAGCTAATAATGCTCCTCAGTCTTCTATTTTACTTCAAGGCACTAACAAATAAGAATATTATATTGTTACTTTGAATTCATCAGTAGAGGATTCAATACAGAAATCAATTTTGCTTTTGTTGTTGCAGCATTAAATATCAATATATATCACAAATTTAAGTAAATTAAAAGGGCGGGTATTTTCTGCCATAAAGACATACAAATACTGGATTTCAATTAATCAGCTCAGATAAGTGAATTGAGAGCTCTTATAGATGATTTTGGGATAGCCAGACAGTCTTGAGTATGCAAACTGAGTACACCAATCAAGTTTATTCACTTTTTTCCTTACCAGTCTCAAGAGGTAAAATTATCTGAAGTGAAAATGACTCAGATGTATGGTAAGCAATGTTGTACCATACTGATAATTTTACAGAAAATTTTCATGATGTCTGCATGAGTTAGGAGCACAAATCAACTTTCTGATGTAAAGACCTTAAGATATGAAGTCCTGTGGCTTTTCTGTGAAACTTAACATCTTCAGTTCATAAACCACTTTAGTAGTCTACGGCTTTGCTTACAAAATGGCCTCAACATGGCTTTGTGTTTTAGCAGTCCACCCTTCAATGGTGAACAAAGTGCAGTGATGAGAGGCCACCTCTTGCAATGCTTGCCACTGTGTCAGCTTGACATCTTGTCAGCCTGGTAGAAAACCTGTCTCCATAATAGCAGTAGAGCACACTCAAGTAAAAGACATTAACAGTTTTAATAGAGTCCCTCAAGTTCTTAGCTTTGGGACTGGCAGCAGTGTAACTCCATGAGTGTGGTGCTGGGCCAGAGTAAAACCTCTGTTTAATTGACCAGACCTTCTTATTACCCTCCAGTGTGTGTAGCACTATGATGACACTGACAGTCTGTTTCCATGACCTGAGTAGGTTTTTAACCAGAGCACAGCACTGCTATTGGACATACCAATTTGTTTGATCAGCATAGTGGTATATGTATCATATGTGTTATGATCTATAAAGATGTCCAAGGTGGCTGACACTGATTCACTTGTACTGATGCTTTTCAAATGTTGCTTTAAACAGCAGCCTCTCTTCAAAGACTGTTACTCAGTACTAGCAAATGTATTCCCTTCTGGTATTTTATTCAAATTAATGTTATAGGAAGTGTTACATATTTTTAAAATGCCTAAGGTAAAAGGAGGTGAGTGGTTCATTCTTAGAGCTAAATCATATGGAATTACTGGAATGATTGTACAACTGATGAAGTATCTAGAACAGAAAAGGTTTTCCATGGGGTAAATGCAATGGCATTGCAGACTCAATGCTGACAGTGACTGTGCACTATTATACTGAAATACTGGTTGTCTTATCTCAGAAGATGTAGCAGAAGGAGTTTTTAATTCAATGATATTTTGAATTCTCTGCTAAAAAAAGAGAAAAAAGGACTGTAAGATGAGGGAAGATTGTGAGCTAATCTTTATGTTTTAATCAAGATCATTTCTTTAAAGAAATAGATCTGTATTGTTGCACAGGAAAATTTTTGGCATCTATAATTAAAAGCTGAATAATGTTCTAAGAGATGAATCAAATAATTCAGATTGTTAATATTAGAGGCATTGATTGGTTGAAAATGGTGAAACTGTAATGCTCTTAAAAGTATTTCTATCTTTATATTTGCATTTTTTCCCTGCCTTCAATGGCTGTAAAGCTTGAGGCCCAGGGCATTTTCAGATGATGAAATACTGAATGGTTTTCAAGGAAGAGAGAATATATTTAGGCCAGAAACCACATCTAGCTAATAATCCCTTTTGGGATGTGTCCTTCTTAATTATGACTTAATTTCTTTTTTGGAACTTGGTAAGAAATATATTGTTACTTATCTTTCAGATTATTGGGAAAGGTCTAATTAGTTAATATTTGCAATGGACTCTAAAATGTAAAATGATATGTAAACACTTGATTAATGTTGGTTCAGTAAATGTGTTTAAAATATTAATAAATCAAAGCAAAAATATATTAAATGGCTAGGAGATTATATGTAATACTGTAATATAATGTATTTAAAAGCTAGTAAACTTTTAGAGTTAAATTTACCAGTGCAAATTTAGTTAAGGATATACATCATGATTTAGTTTTTAATTACATCCTTATTCTTTCCAAAAGTCTGGCCTCATTTAGTGCAAAGAGTAAGTAGAACTCACTTTAATAACCCACTAGTCAATATCTTTTCTCTTTACTGTACCGTGTGTGATCCCTGTGCATTATTTATTGCACTGTATTCAAGCTTTGCTATGAAGACAAAACTATTACTCTCCATCCTGACTTTTTTATGGTACCTCTCACAAGTGTCTAGAACAAACATAAAACTTGTAAAAGATTAGCTTAAGTGATTTACGTAGCACCACAGGCACACATAGGAATACAAACCGTTTTTCCAAGACACCATTCAGCTGTTTTAAGACCAGAATTAGAGTTATGTTCTTTTGCAATATATCTCCCATCCTCTGCCACAGGTCATCCTTTTGTCTGTGCCTGTCATGCTAGCTGAAGTCAAGTGAAAAAGGGTCGTAGCTCATAGTCACCATCTATCTGAGCAAAAAACTTGATTATCAGCAGCAATCCAAGCTGACCCTAACAGGCTCCCAAACCTCCAGGTATTAGGTTGATCCTGTCCATATTCCCATGAGGTGCCTTTCTGTAGTGTTTGGTGCGTTAGTTATACAGATTATACTGATCTGAGACACAGGAAATATATCAGCTATAGTCTTAAATTCCTTCTCTTTTATTCCTCTCTTCTTCACTGTCCCCATAAACTATTTCCCCAAAGTTAAAAAGAAACTGAAAACATTACTTTGATTTCTTTGAATTTTAGAAATTCAACACTCTTAACAGATTGTAAAGCATGACTTTCCTGTACAGTGGCTGTGTTAACTTTTCTCCACATATTTTTTTTTCCACATATTTACTTATTCTATTGTTACTACATTTCTATCAATTTGCCTAGATAGGAAGTCAAACTGATTAGTTTCTCATTTCCCACACTGTATCCTGAAGACCTTTTTTGAAGTTAGTCACATTTACTCCTTTCCTTTCTCTAGCTACCAAATTTATTTAGGTGACAAGTTATTCAACACCACTAGTATGTCAGCATTGTTATCTCTGAGATCCTTTAGAAGTCCTGAGTGAGTGTTATCAGGTCTGGAGAGAAACAAATTGACCTTGCGTCAGTTATCTTTCAAAAGCTTTTCTCCTGACATTTTTGTTGATTAGTCTTTGGCACAGTTTAAGGTCCTCTTTGACCTCCTCTGTGGTCAACACTATTCATTCTGCTTTCTTGCTTTGGTTGTATTTTCCTGAACACTCTTGATTAATAGACTGATATTCTTTTAGGCTCTCTGCAGATTACGCTGCTTTCTCTATGTTCTTCAAAGCTTCCTTACTAGATTTTATTTCTGTAGAAAGTAGTCCCTTAAAAATCTTTAATGATCTGCTGTGTTACTCTTTTATTTTAAAAATTGTCAGAATCCATGCTTTTTCCCCTCTATTCTTTGCTCTAGCATATGGCTTCCCTTTCTGAAACATATCCATTTACTTTTGAAAACCTTCTTTGCACTCTCGTTGACCTTGCTGGCCTTCTTTACCTTCTTGAAGTTTTTCTGTAGGTGGTAGATGTATTCTGTGCTCCTAAAACTGGATATTTAATAAGACCGTACAACCCCCTCCCAGTTTCTGTCATTTGGCCGTTCCTTTAAATTTCTTTTCAAAAGCTTTATGATTTTATGTAATTCATTTGTAATGTAAATTCAATGTAGTAGATGGTTTTAACCTTCTACTTGTAGAAAAAAATCTGAATTTAAGAGCATTTTTATCACTGTTACAGAATAGCTTTTTGATACTTATGTCATGAATGAGACCTTGCCCAGTCTAAACCATGAGATGCTTCTTCATTTAAGTATTCTCTGACTGTATGTTTCACTGAGGACTCACTTCTGAGTAAAAGTTAATCTCTTTGTTTTACCTTCCCTAAACATACATGAGGGTAAACAAGGCTTCCCACTATTCTTACTCTTGTCTTTAGGCCTTTAATACTACTTTGCATATTGAAATTACTTTCTAATCCTCATTTACATGTATATAGAATATTTCTTCCAGTTAGCCATGCAGCTTCCTTGCAGAGGGTTCCTATGCTGGTTTTGTATGCGTTTACCTAATTCATTTTATTGACTTTAGATTTTCTGTAACTAATAGTGCTGGTGCAGTGTACTGTAAAGGCTGGATAATATCACAGAATCATAGAACAGTTTGGGTTGGAAGGAACCTTCAAAGGTCATCTAGTCCAACCCCCCACAATAAGCAGGGAAAATCATATATGTTGCCTGATTCTGCATATTCTGATTCTGTATGATCCTACTGCTTGTTACTTCAGCCAAGTTTCTGAGATGTGTTTTGTGTTAAAACTGTGGGGTTTTTAATAACAGGAAATCTACTTCAATCATGTTATTTTTTAGGACCTACTGTTAGCATAAAAGCATGTATATGTGTTGTTCTTGCCCAGTTTTATGTCCCCTCCTTTAGAAGGCTTTCTTGTAAACTTTTAGGATTCCTATAGCCTCATTCTGTACAGAGAAACTCACTTTTACCTCTCTGATTTTTCTATTTTGGGCTTACTTTATAGTTTTAATACCTACTCCCTTGAAATAGCTTTTGCAGCCAATGACGTTAATTAAAAATGGTACAGAGTTTTAAACACCTGGGTAGAATTCATCCCACTTCACTTATACATTACAAAGTCGTTTATGCAGTTTGAAATATTCATACAGGTTTCCTTCTCTAGTCCTTGAAGAGTAGACGTACTTTTGGAGGGCAATTTTTAGAGACATCCATTTTGTTTGTAGGGTGGCTACAAGCAAATCTGAAGCCAACCGTGAGATTATCCTCAGGCAACTCTAGCTGTATGAATTATCTTTCCTTCCCCTGCAGCCTAGTTTGTAGTTTACAGCAGTGACACTTGTATGACACTATTCTCAGGTTTATATCCAAGCTTTCTTGTACAATACAAAAAAGTTGATCCCTTCTAAGCCTACAAAATTTTAAGAATAAATATTTCTGGAATAATGACAAAAAGAAAACAAAGGGTAGACATAAATGATTAGTTTTCGTAATAGAGAAAAGGTGCTAGTACAAGGTCCATTGTCATCTTGCCTGGGATCTGTGCTGATCAGTATTTGTAAGTTATCTAGAAAATGACTAGTGAGGTGACAGAGTTTGCTAAAGTTGCAAAGTAAGCAAAGGTATGCAAAATTAAAGCCAACTGTGAGGTATTCATATTTTATGGCAGAGAAATAAAATTACAGATATATGTACCGTCAATAAATGCACCCAGAGAAGCAGCCTACTAGATACCTGAATGTAGGCTTTAATTAAACTATCACCAGTCCAAGAAGATTTTTGAATCATCACATATATTAACTATCATGTCAGTTCAGTGCTTACCAAAAAACAAGACAAACACATTTCTAAAAAACAGTTAGAGAAGGTTGTTAGGCAGAAGTGAAAACTTTATGGTTCTGCCATATACATCCAAATGCTTCTATGTCTTATGCAGGTAAGATCACACTATCTTTTTAAAAAACAGAGATAACAAATCTAAAAAAGGTATAGACAAGGATCATAAGTATAATCTTCAGCTTGTAAATGAGGTGACTGAGAAGGAGGCTATGACAGAGTTAGATGAAATCGCAAAAGGTGTGAGAAGTTGAGTAGAAGGCTATTTTACTTCTACTGTAAGAAAATGAAAGGGCACTCTATTAAATCAAATTGGTTTGATTTTAAGACAAATTAATGGAATAAAAATCCTGTTAGGGGATTCAGTCCCAGAGGTTGTGGAAGCTAGGAAAGCACACAGAAAGTAAAATTATTCTGTATTTGATCTGTTCTTACATTTCATACACCTTCCACTGGTCCTCACCAGACGCATGGTACTGGTGAGATGGACCTTTGATCTAACCCAGTGCAGTCATTTTTATGCCCCTAATGTTTTATAATCTGAATGGGATTTCAGAATAGCATAGGGATGAATCCATTGGTGACTAAAACCATATGCACTGCCACTTTACTGAGTTGTATTTCAGCAAGAGAAAGAGCAAGCATCTCAAGCATCTCTGAGTATAAGCAGTGGCCTAACTTCCTTGGCCGTGTAACCTTACTTCTGTAATACAACTTCCTGGAATTACACTGTTTAATTATGTATAATTTTAACAGTGTTAAAATACAAAATGTTCTTGATCTGCCTTACGCTTATGATAACAACCCCAGCTTACCTCACTAACTTTGGAAGATTTATCTTACAGCTTATATCAGCAAAGATTATTGTGACCCTATTTTACTACTGAAGAATCAAAGCTGAAGAAGTGAAATCTCTGGAGTCATACATAAATTCCCAGTGCTGTGAGGAATGAAACAGACCCCTCAAGTCAATCATGAGGAACAGCCATCCACTTTAAATTGTTGAAATCTCACATAAGCGTAGTTTTGCTGCTTCAAAGGAATACCCCCTTAAGGAAGATCAGATTCCTGTCATATCACATGTGTGCTGTCAGTGCTCACTGGTATACACTCACAACATAAAGACAGATGGCATTCATTACTAAAAATATTTTCCCAATACATTCCTGATTTCTTACTACCTAGCAACAGCAAATTTTGCAGGAATAAACAGTAGGGACATTAATCTTCTAATTTAACATTAATCTTCTAATTTAATTAATTCTCACTCTCATGAGTGATTCAGAAGATACTTGTCAGATGTACATGCTCCTTTCCCTCCATTTCTACTCCTCACCATGAAATAAAGACAAGATTTTTTCCCCCTAAATCCATATCAAAGCAGCAAATGGAGGAGGCTGCACGTGTGTATGGGTCTACTTATATATGTTTTAGAAGTCCTGTATCTAGAATTATATTACCTCTGTACTTTAACCATGTTCATTTCATCTTTTTTAAATTTAAACTTTCAACTGTTTGATGTTGAAAACAGGAACTTTCATTAACAAAGAAGCTTGGCGGTAGCGGTAGCTTCTTTGCTGGTTTTCTCTGTTGAGATAGATTTGTGTTTTCAACAATGATTGGTGTTTGAAGAGCTCAGTTTGATGCCAGTGGTTCAGGGTCGCGTTCTGAAATGCTTGGAAGCTTTGCAAAAAAAGCAGAAGTTCAAGTTAGTGGTCTTAACAGGACTTTCACAGCAAAAGCATAAAAGGAAACCATTAGGTGGCAATCTGGCTGATAAGAAGGAGCAATTGCAATAGAAGAAAGGTAGTTAGGAGTTGGGTGCCATCAAAAATGGCACAACTACCATGGAATCTGGTTCCATAATGCTCTTTTTCGGTGGTGGTTATGGGGGCATGGGGAGGTCTATACTGGGTTCCACTACCACCTGAATTGTCCAGAACTACAGCAGCAGGTTACAGAGGTCCTTTAAAAGAATTTCAAACAAACAAATAAATGAACAAGTATAAATAAATATTCATTTTTAGGTGTTAATCCCTCGTCTTAAAATCTACCCTGTTTTTTCTGGGTTTGTTGTCAGGGAAACAGAGCAATTAACACCTTCTTTTTCACTAAGCAGTTACTTGTGCTTCTTCAGTACTTCAGTTAGAAAATCCCTGGTTTATAATGAAACTTTAGGCCTCCTGCGATCTAAAGGAACAAGTGATGGGTTTTGAGGAGTATTCAGGATAATTCTGGAACAAATATTCTAAATATGAACTTGACACTGCTCCCCTTTCATGAAAGAATACGTAAATAAAATTTTAGTTAATGTCAGTCAAGACAAAGCAAGTCAGTCTATAAAGAGATAGTGATGAGTCCTTTTACATTTTTCTCTAAAGTAAAATTAATTTTAATAAAAGATTCAAATCAGACATTTTAAATAGAATGAAATGTTTTTTTCAGTGTTAAAGGACTCTGATCACCACAGCATCCTGATGATTTTAGGAGGGTCACAGATTCTCAGTTGCTCATAGAGTTGGAATTTTTATTAAACTAAATCAGTATTCACATGCCATGCAATTCAAACTTACATCCCCAGAGCAAACGTAAAATTTCCTTTTTATGATTGCTGTAATACTCAGGTTGGTTTGTCTGTAAGCTGAAGAGAAGCAGCACAATTTGTACTCTTGATCTTAAATTCATGTGCAATCAATTGTTGATTATACAATTACTACTTTGATGCAGTTAAAAAATATTTCTAATGTCCGTGCTTTTCATATCTAACTCAGAGATTCACATTTTTAATCCATGTAAATCTGCCAAGAATAAAAAACTTCATGCACTGCAAAAAATGCAGTTATTTTTAAGAAAGAGGTGAGAGTATCTTCTGACATACACTGGAAAAAAATAAATTGTGAGAATTCTGTGTGCTTATGCAGTAAGCAGCATAACAGAAGTTTTAATGCTTTTGTGATTAAACCAACACTTAGGAGTTTAGAAGCAACTATTCCCAAGTTTCAGAACAATTACATATACAGAAAAAATTCTTTTAGATAAAGGTTGGCATTTTCCAAAGCCTCAAAGGGTAAAATTCATGTCATCTTGTTCACTATGCAATAAGTTAGATACGTAGTCTAAAGTTGTCATCTGCGCTCGCCTGTTATTCATAGTTACCCTCCATGGAATGATTCACCCCATCCAAGTTGGGTGTTCTCTTTTTTGTTACAGAGGGAGTCTAGACAACTAATTAGGCAAAATGCCTGATTTTCAATGATAAAGGTAAATTACACAAATCTCCAACTTAATGAATTACGAACTCGTACTTCATTGACATTTATTCCTATGGGTGCTTTTACATTACTGAGGCCAGTAATGTAATCAGGGTGTGTAACGCTAGGCATCTTAGTGCCCTAGGTTGTGATCTTAATTTAGGCCAGGGATTTAGATAGTAATGGCAGGAAAGAAGGATAAAAGTAAACATTCAAGGCTGGTCATCTCCACTCACAGCAGAGAAAAAAATCCTTGTTTGTGAATTTAGGTTCATAAAATAGCAGGTCACCTACATTGGCACTTCATTTAGTTTTGTAAAGGTATATGGTGCAAATCCAACAGGATCTTTGTAGAAGTTTCCAACTTTCACCTACATTGGCTGAGAAGGAAATGGCTCACCTGTGGAGCAAAAGGCATGCTCAGAGGAAAAGGGAGTGTGGTCTGTGTGAAACCAGACATTCGCCATTTGCTGTGGAAATATGTCACTAATATCTATCTCACACATTTTAATGTATCCTCCTAAGTTTTTGTAGTTATGCTTGGTCTTGAAAGGCAAAGATACAATTACTGATGCTTTTTCACACAGTTAGTGCAGTCTTGTTTACATTAGATCACACATTTTTTACTGCCTGTAGTCACTACTCCATGATCATTGTCAAAGGAATTTACCCATCCTCCCATTGCTGGAAATTTGCAAAACCATCTACTTATTAAAAGAGCCAGAATTTCGTGGATGCTGCACTCATTTGCTTGAAACCTTTCAAGGTGTGTCTCCTTTCAAGTTGGCTCTTACTCTGCAAATGATCACTGCTATCTTCTGGACTGAAACATCCTTCTAATAATTGATTATCTGTGTTTCTGTGTCCAAGGCATATGCTTATTGCTGAAACTTGTGATATGAGAGAAAGCTTTCATTCAAACTAGATTTCCAGTATGGAAGCTACATGGCAAAGGGATAACAGTGAGTGGTACACTTACCTTTTCCAGAACAAAATGTAGAAATCAGGTCTGCAGACTAACCTTCTGTTAGTTCTTCTGTCTCTCTCACACATAGCACGTTTCTACTTTCAGTGCTGGGGGTGGTTACAAATTTCAACACGTTTTCTGGTTTAGAATTCTTTTTGTTGTCATTCTGTTGAAATCAGATGAAAAGTAAGAAAAGGTTTTGCTAGCAACCTCTTGAGTATGCATTTATGGTGTTTGCTGAAGTGGACTATTTATACTTCTCCAGTTTTTGTTTGCCTTTTTAACTGTTTCTGGATACTAAGCTATGATATTTGGCTTCTTTACACTCCTGCCCTCCAAACATTCATCACATCTTCATGTAAAGCAGTTCCAGCAACTGAAAGAGCTCAGTGGGTTTCTAGCTAGTGAAAATCCATGCTATTTTTATAGCTTCTGCTAGACACTCCTGCTGCTGTCTTTCTGTATTATTGTCTGCAAAACAACTGTAGAAAGCAACCTGAACTAAGGGTCTTGCTTATTTTTCTTTAACTTTTTACTGTAAACTTCTAAGAATTAATATTTCTGCATTGATCCTTATCTTTGTTTTGGTCAATAAATAATGGAACCCCTGTGAGAACTTTGCAGAGGTGAGGAATAACAAAGTGATTTATTCAGCAGAACTGGTCACAAAAAGAATGAAAGTCAAAATCTCACTGTCAGCCAAACTGAAGACCATGTGCTCTAGTACCATAAGCGAGGCCAAGAAGCTCTACCTAAGTCTGGTTCCAGTAGGAGAAGGAAGTTTAAATTGTCTGGTATGAAGGGTAATTGACATGAGATGCCTGAAACGGTACAAAAGTAAAAGTTTTTCCTTAATGTGGATTTAGGAGTTGAGAAAATAGTTACACATTGTAAGAAGCTCAAAAAAGCAATTATTTTCATCTCTGTTAAAATGAAAACACAGAAGCTAACTAATGCTCTGCATGGCTTTTTTTTCCCTATGCAGAACCCTGGGTTCTCACAGAACATGTTCACATGGCAGCTGGCCAGTGGTCTGTGAACTGCTTGCCACACTGTCATGCAGGACTTATTAAAAGCAGAGTACTATCCTTTTGGGAGGGAAATAAAAATAACTGTTTGCAAATCAAACCATTGTATAGATGACTGTGCTAGTGAAAAGAAAAGAATGTATCGGAAAGTCCTTGGTCCTCCCTTTCTTCCGGTTGTGAAACCAAACCATGAGCAATTCAGGTTTCCAAGTAAAGCAGTTACACAGCTATCTGCAGCCCAAACCATCTGTGATTTTATATTTGAACGAGCCTGCATTATTCTGAAACCAGAACATCTGCAATACTGAAGTTTTAAGCAGTTGGCACTTTTACCAACCCTTAAAAAAAATAAAAATGTTTGTATTGAACAATGTAACTATTGAATAGCCTATTGTTTCAGAATGCTCCTTATACTAAGTATATGCCTTATGCCTTTCTGTCTGCATGGTCATATGGCTAATAGAAGAGGAAAATGTAATGCTTTCATTGATTCACTTTGTTTCTCAAATTCCTGGTGTATATCAGCTAGCTCCGGATTCATGAAAAGATTTAGATGAGCTTAGAGAAAACAAGCTGCTTGCATTAGCTTCAAGTGATTTTAAGACTTGCCAGAGCTACTCTAGGAACTAAAGCTGTTAATGCTGGCTGTCATTTTTAATCTTTGCATTGTGATATCAACAGATTTGCATAAAGCTCCTCTGAATAGACTTTCCGATGTCAGGTCTTATCCATTTTATCACATCCTGTAAAGTTATCATAGGCTTAGAATAAAGCCATTCTAGCATCTGGTACAGTGCTGTGTTTTGGCTCTAGTAAGAGAACACACCAGTGTTTTAGGTTTTGCTAAGTAGCACTTAGTCTAAATCAAGGACTTTTCAGTTGTCCATATTCTGCCAGTGAGGAGAAGCACAAGTGAGGAGGGAATACATCCAGGACAGCTGACCCGAACTAGCCAAAGGGGTATTCCGTACCACAGCGTATCATGCTCACTACATAAACTGGGGGAGGTGGCTGGGAATGCACCAGTTGCTGCTTGGGGACTGGCTGAGAATAAGTTATCATGTGGAGAGCAATTGTAGA
>JBCJKH010010426.1:28776-38939 GCA_039877255.1 Loriculus beryllinus | reverse complement strand
ATTATTAGAGGCTTTTCATTATAGCTGAGGAGAGGAGAAAGCATTGCAGGAGGCAGTTGTTGTTCCCCCAGGATGCTGCTGAGTGAATAAAAGATTAATGTGCATTTCCATAAGATACTTTGTCTTTTTGTTAGGTATTTAGAGAAAATCTATTCTGAATCTGATATACTGAATGAAGGCGTTGGCATTTCCCATTCCAGCTTGAGGGCTGACGAGCAGGAGTTCTTAATGGTTTACTGTCAGAGATGTTGGCATTGCTATATCTATTGCTCTTGAGGTCACGGCCTGCCGTTGTAATTGTGGATCAGACACTGAAGATTAGAGATTGCAGCAGATACATGGACTTTATTGCTTCACAGTTATCCACAGTGATTCAACAGGTACCAGGAAGACCTATACGTCAGTCATTTTAATAATGCCAGTTCTTTCTCTAAATGTCTGCTTAGCCCAGCTGAAGAAAAAAAGAGGCTAAATTAGTGCTGTTAGGGGTTTGGGTTTTTTCTTATTAACACATTCTGGAACTAGATTACCCTGCATGTCATTAGGACAGTTCTAAGATTTTTGTTTAACAGCTGACTTCAGTGGAATATTCCAGATGGTAGGAACAGTACAGTGGCAGCAGAACGGTGCACACCAGCACTGGTTTTCATACCAGGCCTTCCATTGTTTTACTGGACCTTACAACCTTACACTGTTGATTTGTATATAATAAGCTACCTCATAACCAGTCACCTTGTATAACATATATAATTTTTAGTCTCTTTTTTGCTTAAAGGTGACTTATAGGATTCTTAGCACCTCTGAAAGTTGAAACCATTGTTCTATGGAAAAGTGATAAGCAGAGAAAGGAAGACATGTAACTTCTCTGTGCAGCATTTTAATAAGGAATATGATTTGTCCTATTGGAACATAAGACTTCTGAACATGAGTTCTGAAGATGAACATAACACCTGAATGAATTGAATAAATGGTGTCATTATTATATCTCTGGCACTTTCACACTCTGGATGAGAGAGACTGTAGAGAAATAAATGGAACAGTCTTTTCCACTGTAAGGGGACTGTTCTGTCCTGCTTAGAAAATGGATGTGTTACAGATGAGTGGTATAGTGATGAGGGGTGTAAATACATTGAAAGAAAGTGGAAAATATGGAAATCTGTTTTAAATGCTGTTTTTATGCACAAGTCTGATTCTTACTGCTTTCTAAAAACGTGTGTTATTTTGTGAGCAATCGTTCTGATCTTCACTGACTGTTAAGTCTAGGGAAGACTTTTCTAAAAGTAAGGAACCTGCTGTGAACAAAGCTGTCAAAAGATGGTTTTTTTCACATGGCACTGGAATAATTTGGAAAACCACAGGTGTGCAGATCTCTCCCCTTGTTTTTGATCTTTGTTGTTACAGTGCTGGCTGTCTGGTTACACATGGTAAGTGACAGATTGACCTGATAGTAGCCAGTGACCAAACTCTGATTTCACTATAGCAGTGATTTCAACTGAGATGTTAATCCATAGCCTCTGAGTTACTATCTTTTGTGCCAGCCTTGGTTGGAGCTTTTTTGATGTTTTGAGAGCTGGTTTGTGTGTTCTTGGGCATGTACCACAGCACAAGATACTGAAGAACATTGCACTTAAAAATCATTCTCCCTAAATAGAGGAAGGGAAGATATTAGAAAATGAAAAGAATTTTAAAATTCTATGAAGTATTGTATAAAGCCTTAGGAAGTTACAAAAGAGAAGTCTGAGGTGCTCTGGGTCTTCCTTCTTTGATTTCCCTCAGTGAAGCACTGTTTCTAGTGCTGTTGAACTCTTAGAGACAGTTGAACAGGATTTGGTCAGACCATTGCCTTAAGGTCCTTTCCAACTCTAGGTATTCTTTGATTGCCAGGATGGAGCAAGAGATGCCTACAGAACAGCTTTTAGATGTGCAGACATGAAGGCAAATGGTGTCCTGATTATTTTTCAGGACTCGTGGGTTATAACTCTTTAACGTTAATAAACTGAGATTGTATATTCATGTCAGGCTGATGGCATCAGGAAAGACTTTAATGTCATTTGCCAGCTGTATGCAGATATTTCCACTGACTTCAGCTGGGTGAATGGAATATACAGCAGATTACCTCTGATCTTACCTATTTCCTGCAAATTGTCATAGGGAAAACGAGATCGCCTGAAGCCCGCTTGCAGCTGAATATAGCAGTGAAAGGAAGGTGAATTATTATGCTAATAATTCACCCACACTTGACAATATTTAAATTCAGTCCTCACCCCCTACAGTATCTGGCACACAGACTCTTCTTTTCCTGGACCTCTATGTAGTGAGGGAGGCTCAGTGTAATTGCTTTCAGCAACCTGGCTCTTTACAGTGACTGGTTGTGTGCTTCTGTTAGTACCTATTTGTGTATGCCGGAGTTTGTTCTTGTTGTCCTTAACATTGCCAACCTCATCTCCCTAACATGTTTTTTGTTAAACTTATTAAAGGAGCTAACCAATCCACATACCCTGCTGTCCTGGTTGACTTGTTTAGTTAGCTTACTAAAGAGTGAAAAATTTAACTTCTTCATTTGGAAGGGGGCAGCGAACAAAATTCAGGTTACTAATTCAATTATCTGTTTAACTATAGCTTTGGGAAGATAATTATATGGGTAAATCTGGAGATTTTTAATGAAAACTTAACATAGTACCCCATTTGCCATAAATGGTTTACCCTCTGTAAGTAGTTATCTTTTAAGTGTTTAGTCATCAGTATTTGAGATTCCTTAGCCGCTCAGCATTATCTTGGAAAATCTAGCAAGTCACTCCCATTTTTTTAAAGGCTCTGAAGTCTTCAATAGACTTAAACCAGGCTCTTCTGGTTTAATCCACTTTTTCCTGTAAGCGTGACAAGCTGGCAGCATTGCTTCTCTTTAAAGGGAGAAATGCTGAGATACGTGTATTGGGAATCAGTTATTCTCCAAGTTTTGCTGATGATGCCATTTACCAATTGCTTGCAATTAGGCCTAAATTTTCTCTTTCCCCTGACGCTACTGTCCTGTAAATTTTCATCATAAATTCTGAATAAACACTACTAAAATCCCCTTGATAATAAGCAGGATTAATAGCAGCAACCCCAAATTAGTGTTGTGTGCTTAATAAATTAAACAAAAGTGAAAGCAGAAAATTGCTTATTTGTACACTGGGGCCGATTCTCCACTGCTTTACAATTTGTCTTGTCATCTATACTTGTACAGTGCTATTTTGTAAAACTAAATGGTGTATATTCCAATAGTACCACTTGTTAATTAATATCAGGACCCCATTTTGTTGCATGCTGTACAAATGCTTTACGGGGAGCAGCCCAAATTACATAGAGCTTACAACTTTGACATAAAGCAATGAAGCTTGAAAGCAGAGACATGAAGAAATGCTTCGTCAAAGCCACATGTCAGATCAGTAGCAAAGTTAGGGCGGGGGGAAAGTCTATTCTGATGCTCACTGTAATGGGCATAGGTGTTCATGGCATAAAACTAAGTCTTGTTCTTTCGGAAGGAGTTGTATATGGTCATGTTGGACAGGAAGCTTTAAAATGTCTGCAGCAAAGACAGCTTCTACAAAGCTGTCTCTTTTAGAGTGGTCTTTCACAACTGTATCCAGTTGAGCAATACTCAGTCAATCTTCACTATCAATCTCTTTCATACCATCCTAACAGAGGCTTCACAGGTGGTCATTTCACTGGGAAGTTATTTCAAGCATTCTTTAGTCAGAACATTAAGTGCCCTCGTTCCATCCAGAGAAGAATTTAGAGAGGTCTTTTTTTTTCCCTGCTTTTTTTTTTCCTTATTTTTTTTTTAATGCAACATTATCTAAATGCTTTGGTTTATAGGGTTTTTTTTCTATTAGACTCAGTGGTCAGGAGCTTTACAATTGCTACTTCTAAGGATAGTAGTGCACTTTTCTCAATTTAAAGCTTGGTTTTATAAGCAAGCAAACAAAAATGTAAAGTTCCTCAAATCAAATGCTTTGAGGAATGAATTTCCAGTACAAGTAGCTTGTGTGACATGCTGGAATGAAGAAAGGTAATGTAGGAAAAAATAATGTCTCAGTGCAATTGTCTTTGCAGATTCTTCTGCTGCTGGCCTTAAGATACCTTTGATCGTATTTGCAACTGTTGCCTTGCTAGTTGAATGCGCAAGTGCAAGCCCAAACTTATGATTTTTAATTCCTTATACGCACCTTAATGAAAATGTGTTGTCAGCAATATCCCAAGAGTATCCATAAGAGAAATCCCTTTCTGTTGCCTCTTGGGAACAAAATTCATGTGGACTTTTCTGAGTTTTGAGTTGGTGAAGCCAAAGTGTTCTATTCTTTTAAGGAATTATGGAGTCTCTCTCATACATACTCTCCTTTTCTGCTGTTTATGCTTATTATTCTTAATAATACTATGAATTCATGAGAATTCCCCCAGTACCCACTGGGGTCCCAATATTTCAGTCTGAATTCTGCTTGTCTGAAAAAGCTATCCTAGTTACTGTTTCAGAGTAATGTGGTGTGGACTGGTGAAAAGAATTTGGTCTGCTGGCAGTTCTGTGGTCCTTTGCAGTTGTGCTGTTGGAAGTGATGGATGTTTTCTGTAGTCGTTTTCTTGTAGAAAATGGAAACATCACTATTAATTTTGGAAGAAGCTGGTCAGCTGATGCTGAGCATTTGGTAATATTCCTCTGTCTCTTTCCAAATGGTGTGGTATTTCATTCTCTTTACCTATGCCAGGTTGTGACTTATGTACTGTGTCAGAGTAGCTTGCAATCGCTTAATATCTCTCAAAAAGCTTCTGAATGACATACCTGGGTGTCCTTCCTTTCTTCACTTTTTTATGTGTAAAAGAGGTACAGAGGTGATGATTTATTTACTAACCCATTATAGATATTGGTAGCAGTAGTATATTGAAAGCAGGCTTTCTAGATGCAAACTGAAGTCTTAATCACTGCATCATACTTCTCCAAAGACTGGCTCTGAACATGACATTAGTTCAGGATTCTTTTCACTATTTAGTTACGCTGGTACCTTCTTCATTTCCAATGAAGGGAAGCTTACAGGTCATTGCAGAAAATGAAAGTTAAGATATCTGAAGTGGATGCCTCTTCACTCAAATAAACCTAAATACAATCACATCTCAAATGCTTGGTGTTTCCACTGTCTAACCAAACTCTTAGCTCTTACCCAAAATTGGAAGAGATGGTGTTTGGTTGTTCCTGTCCTTGACCAAATGTAGTATCTGTGGGAAAGGTTGGCCCCAGTGTTAGACTTGAATGTAAATACTGAATGAACGAGCTGAGTTAGATGACTGCTAGTCACATTTGAAAGAATATCTTAATTATATTTAGTGTCTTTTAAAGCTCGCTCTTTTCCCGAGATTGAAGTCTTGGTGATAGATCAAAATAATTCTGCACACATTAAAGGAAGCATTGGATTCTCTGGTCTCTGTGGTGATTACCTACGAGCTATTAGCATAAAGTTACACAACGTATCACACGAAGAATGATTTCTTCTATTGAAACATGATCCTAGGGCTTTGTCAGTACTTGAAATTGTTCTTGGATAGCTATTTCAAAATAAGTATGAAGTCTTAAGTTGCTGTTTGAAGACTGATTCTCCACAAAGTGTTTTTCTTTTAGTGAGACTGCATAATTCGTTTTTGAAGTTCTTCCCTGCAAGAGGTTTGCAATCAATGAACTCTGGCCTATGGGCACTCTGTATGAGGCAGTGTTGCATGCAGAGAACTTGCTGGATTGGGTCCGTTATGTCAAACTTCCTTCCTCTCACCTTTCAAAGTAATTGTGAAAACTCACTCACTGCACTGAGCATGCTGGCTCCAAAGACCATCCCACGCTGTGTGCTTTCTCTCTTTGTAATCTGCTTCAGTATATTGAAACAGCTTGCATCCTCCGATTACAAGCACTCAGGGGTATGGATGTGTTTTGTTGCTTGTTTTGCTCAGTTCTCCTACCATAGTGTTCCTTGTTCGTCGCTCTTGGAACGCTGTATGGTACAGCAAAATAGTATTATGTTAAAAGAACTTGAAGTTCTGAACAAGTAGACAAAGAGCTTTGGAGTTCTTGCTTCCTTACATTTTGATGTAGTAATTCTGAATATTGCATCACAAGACGCATGTCTCTTTAACGGGGAAGCCTTAACTATGGTTCTTCCATGAGTTCAGAGTTAAAGTACCTTGTACTGCTTTGGATTCAGCTCACATACTGAATCTAACTCTAACGTGGCCTTTGCTACCTTACTTAGAGTAATGGTTATACTACATAACATATTGGGTGGCAGATTCCAGCCTTACCCTTTCTGTTGAGCAGGACTTGCAGTTACTTGGTGTCTATCATAATGTGCTCTCCTGTATTGTGGTTAGATGCCATAAGAACATAAGGTACAAAAATGTTTTATTACCTTGCAGTATCTTGGGTCATCATTTTGTCTGGAGGATGTGTTTCACTCCACTTCAGAATTAAGCGTCTCTAATATGGCTTTTTTAATGTGTATTTTCTTTGTTTTCGTGCTGCAGAAATAGTTTGGATCTTCTGGTTATTCAAAAGCCCAGAATGTTTTTTCTACACAAGAAATATCCTCGGATCTAATTTTGCACCCTTTGATACATACCCGTCTGTGAATTTAAGCTGAGGGATCGCTTCTTTTTTAGTCTTATGTGACACGCTTTTAATGAATAGCTTTGGTTTCAACTGGAGTCAGATAAAAAAATTTTTCTATTCTTGTATATTGAAAACAAAGTTGGTATGGTTTACATGTAGTAATATTTTCAAATCGTTAAATCTCCAAACTTCTGAAATTATAGTATTTCTGTAAATTCATACACAATGACCTGAAATATTTTTCTGGCATAGAGAAGGTAACAAAATGCAATTATGTATAGCTGAACTCAGAATGATTTTCCCATTGTCCATGCTGCTAAAAATGTGAATACCATTCACTTTGTCCTCTTTTTCATTTTTTTTTATTTCTTGATTAAACTATTTTTACTATCTTCTTAAACTTTTTATCTAATCCTATTCACTGGCTTTACGGTGCCCGTTGCCTAGTCTTTTTATGATGGCTCTCTGTCTTTCTAAAGTCTTTTATTAATGCCTCACATACGTCTATTCTTTCATTTCATTGTGTTGCATTTTTTCTTGCTGTCCCCTTTTTCTTGTCTCTCACTCATTGTGATAAATACCATTTTTGCATTCTGTTTGTGAATCTTAGTCTTCACAAAAGGCAAAGATACCCATTTGACATCACAAATAGAATGTCAGTGTTTAAACATCAAGGGCTTCATTTTATAAAGGTTGAGAGTGCTTAAAGTTTCATATTGATATATAGGTGCTCAGTTCTGCAGACTTGGTCTTCTTTTTTTCTAGCTGATAATCTGTTAATGAATAAAGAACTTTGCTGAATGAATATATTAATCATTTAACTGTTATACAAATCTTCAAGACTTGAAAATATCAAAAGAAACACAGATAAAATCTTGCATCCTTCTTGGGCCAAATTTTCCCAGTGTCAAGCACTAGTCCTGTGAAAATAGACACGAAGGCCACCATTAATTTTAAAATGAGAGGGTGTGTGCTGTGGATGCTATTAGCAGAATAGTCTTTCTAGAGTTAATGGTATTGTCTTCTGCAAATATATGAAAATGAGGAAAACTTCCAAATGAATGAAATAGTGTGTCTGGGTTTTGGAAATGCCTTTGGTGTTAGGTAGATAGGATTTATCTAGCAGTGAAAATAGCATGGCTATGCCCTTAGAGTGGGCCTTGATTAAAACTCAATCATGTAATCTATTGACAGGAGTCATAAATGACTTAGTCTTAGGCTTCAATAACACAGTTGCAGTCTTCTGTAAGAATTATTTTTCTTATGGTTTTTCCTTTAGCTGCTTTGCCCTCTTTTTTTAATCCTGAAAAGTCGCAGATTTCTGATTCTGCTCTAGCAAAACAGTTTAGCGTATGCTGAACTTCAACCATGTCATTAGTCCTGTTGACTTTGATGGGATGTAAATGTGTGCTTACCAGCCCTGGAGACAAGAGCAAATTATTAGCTGCAGTACAGTCATTTCCAGTGTTGCATTCTGGAAGGGCTTGTAACAAGGCCAAGACTGATAAATGTAAATAACATAATAGAGATCAGCAGATGTTTGGGAGTTACAGAGAATAGAGAGCTGGGATATTGTTATTAAAATATATCTCCAGCTTTATTCCTGCTGAAATGTTCTTTGTCTGTAATGAGTATTTACTGTGGCAATCTTTGCTGTTGAGCTCTGCTGAAACTCTTCATTCTTCTCCCGTCAGTGCTTGAGTTTTCCTCCCAGACCTATGCTTATCTTGAGCAGACTGATTAGTTCTATCAGTAATAACATATCTGATGCATTGTCTTCCTTAGCCTTGTTAGGTTACAATCAGGTTATGCTCCCATTCTTTGTTGCTTACTCAAATGAAGTTACTTGATTTCCGAAAAGGCAGATAGTTACTGTAAACCTGTCCACAAAAGCCCTATTTTTTTTTCTCTCCTAATGATACCTGGGTTAATGAAAGATTTGTTTTGTGTTTTTCTAACTTTGTAAATGCATTAGTAATTGTGGGTTTTACTTCCAATTCCTTCACTGTGATGCACTTCATTAATTCCACATGTCACATTCTTTCCAGCTTTAGTCGAAATTGCTGTATCATTTACAGTTGATACACTTGTCACAGAAGCTTTGCTAAGTATTTGGTCTTTTCATACCCTTTGGCAATAGATTTCTGATTTTTAAATAGCAGCTTCTTTTTCTCTGGTGCTCTGTCTCTTCTTCTAAAACACCAACTTGAGCTAGTTGTCATGATACGGATAGGTATTTCTTCATATTGAGCCATGTACAAGGGGCACCAGTTTAAGACTACCCTAATCTAGGGTCAGGTAGTGGGGGGAAAAAAGGATTTGCAAGCACATTGAATTTATACAATTAATTTTCTTTGGTGCTCTTAGTTATCTGTTTAACCTATTCTCCACCCTTCTTAAATACTTCTTTTTTTCATTTTTTCTTTCTATTCATTTGTTACTGACCCAGAAGGGAATCCTGTAAATATTTGAGTGAATAGGATTAAGTGAAGATTTAAATCACCATCTTTCTGGATTTTTTTGATTTTTAGTTGTCTTGTTTCAAAAGGTTTTTCATCTGTTAAGCTGTGCTTCAGGAAAACACTTAAGCACATACTTAAATCCATCAGCACAAGGAAGACCCATAAGCTTGGATTTAACTAGATGCATATTTCTGTATCAAGGCATTAAGCTGTTTGCTCAACATGCAGAAAATTCCATCTTTTTTAATCATAGTGCTCATGTACTTCCTTGCCAAAACACACTGCCATATATAAATATTTACGATTGAATGAGCTGTAGTACAGATGGGAAGGTATTTTTTTTTTTTTCATGAAACACATCAATTTGGAATGTAAATATAGCCAGATATTAGGTGGTAGCAAGAGAAGGATAGTCTGATTAGGCCTAAGCGTAACTTTCATAGCCTAGGTACTAGGTAATTGACATGCACTAGGTAATATAGGATTAAATGCCCACCATAACCAGTTTCCTACTGGAATTAATAGCTGTGATGACACAAATCAGAAGGATCCCTTCCACAGTGCCAGCCGAACACAAGATTGCTATGTGCTTGGTACATGATGATATTCAGTCATCTTTGGTTTCCATGAGGTACCCTTTCTTCCAGTCATTGTTTATTGGTCTCAGTTTGTTTTCATGAGTACTTAAAAGTCTGGTTCTTTTGTGCTGTCAGTAAATCCTTATCCTAGGCAGGCTTTTGCCGTCCCTTGAACATTGAGAAATGTTATGAGAAATACTTGAGTATAAAGGTGAATAACTCCATGGAAGGATAAGCAGCCCACTAAGCTACTCTTTTTCCTGCCACTTTTGGGCTTTCTGTTCTGTCCTCCTTACTTGTGCTTTATTTCTCTTTTTGAATAAATTAATCTGAGATCTTAATCTCCTCTGACCTCTGCTAGTGTGTTAGAGGATAAGGAATTGTAGGAGAAAAGACAGCAGGGAGGTAAAGTTGCATAATAAAATTCACTTTCTGGAAATCTTGACATCAGTTTTATCCAGGGTTAATGATTAATGAAAAATCAAAGTAAATGAGACC
>JBCJKH010010426.1:0-28736 GCA_039877255.1 Loriculus beryllinus | reverse complement strand
TACTTCTTGGTGTCCTGGCTTACAAGCACCCCAGCTGTGTTTAGAGCCACAAGCACACTGTAACCAGTTTGTGTGTAGCTGGTGGTATTACAGGAACTGCTGTACCCAGAGTTGTAGCTGTGAACACCTAGGAAATTTTAACCAGCAATTCTGCCTGCAAGTTACCCATGCTGCAGATCAACCCACCTGATGCTGGGACTCCTTGGAATGTCCTTGTAGATGCTGGGCTATGAATCACCCTAAGCAGCTCCTTGCCCCTTTGCTCTCAGAGGTTTGCAATGTCTGTCTCAGTCTGGGGAAGATTTAGTTGTGCGGTTTATAGGATTAGGAATTTTGCCTGTTCCAGTCTAATCAGGAACAGTGTTGATGTTAGAGTTGATGTTCCTGTTTTATTCCTTGCCACAGTTTTTACCCAAATGAAAATGAACACATTAAACAGTGCTTCCAGATATATTTTACCAAATTTCATAGCTTGGGAAAAGAAGGGGGGGGGGGGGGGGAGAGAAGAAATAGAAGCCACTTAAGATGGCTTTTGTTTTTGTCTCTTTTTAAGCAGTCTGTGTAATTAGCTTAAGAAATTACTGGGAGCATAAAATGACCAGATTGTATGTATGTAAAAGTCATTTCTCAAACGGCTGTTTATTCACCGAAGACTGGCAGCTCTTAAATGTTTCCCTGTAAAATATATTTTACTGTGACACTTTACAAATGTTAGAACAAAGGACTTTGCAGAAAGAACAGGTCTGAAATCACAGAAATGCAGAATGATTTCTTTCTTGTATCAGTCATTCAATTCATTCTTAGCTTCCCTGTGAGCAAGAGGTGTGTTATGATCTCTATGCCCCAGGAGTGAAGTTCAGAATATTCCCAGAACAGCATAGAGGAATGTATTTTCCAGATACGGGTATTGCATCTATTTGCAAGGTGTCTAAATGCAGAAATCTGAATGCATCTATATTCAAATCCAGAATTAGAACCAACAGTGCAACCACTATTAAGTTCCCTAGTAAACTTTCATGTAAGGTTACTTTCACCTTCTGTTATAGTTTACTGGCTCTATTGGGTGTTTGCAATGCAAGCACAAGAGTCATCGCAAAGCCACAGTGGCCTGGAACACCAGGTCAGTAAGATTTATTTTTTCAGTATAAAAGGAGACATTGTTTCTAATAATCTAACTCTTATTATTTAAATAGAACATGGAGCTCAAGAATTTGCAGTTTCATTGCATAATTCACTACTTGCACTTTTATAGGAATAATTAGCATCTAAACAACATTTTTTTCCTTGTTGCAGCCCTAAGCTCATCTTCTGTTGAACCAGTTATATCCCCGCATTTCAGTCTGTTAGAAGCTCATGGCACAGCAGTTGTTCTTACAGAGGTCAGTGATGGTAATAAGTCATTCTTAGGGACTTTTTCTGCTATTGGCATTGTGACAGTTACTGTGCATCATATTTATGCTGACAGCTCCTGTCAGCATCCACAAATATTAAACCACCTGTGTCATTTTTCTGCATGTGCTTTGTTGGTCTAAATTTGACACTCATGGGAACCTGTGTAGGTAAAAACACAGTTACTTGAATTAGTGCAGAACAAGCATAGAATGCATGTAGTGGCATTTAAATTAGGTAATGTTGTTCTTGCTTTGCATCAGTGGAAAGGCTGTTTTGTTATGTGCAGAGAATGTAATGTGCATCTTAAATTATATTGGTTGGTGTTAATATCTGATAGGAATCAACCAGTGGTGGACTATTAATGGAGCTCTGATTTGCAAATTTTGACACAGTAATATCTGTTACCTCTTTGTTCCTCATCTCTCAAAGTATCCACAGTATGAGCTAGGCTAGGGTAAAACTAAGGCCTATGATCCCTTCTGACCCATAGATATCTGAAATGTAGTATTGATTCTGTTTCTTGTGTTAAAGTGCGATAGTATCCCTAAGCAGTTTAGAATTTACCTCAGAGATCACAGGTAATACTAATTTTTAATGTTAAACCTGCAGGTTTGGGTGAAATGGATCTTTGATAAGGCAATCGTCTAATGACTGGGGAATTTTGAGGACTTTATATAGAGCCAGTAATGGTCTGGGTGAAACAATTACTTATTTAGAATGAGGGTGTTCAGAATATTGGGTGATCTGTTTTCTTGCCAAAATCTGTATATATCTAATAAATTCCATTTGAAGTGATCATCAGTAATTATGCTAGATGTAAATTTTCCATTCTTTAGTTATAAGATGCTACAGTTTCTTGCCAGATACCACGGTTAATTACAGACAAGTTAATTACTCCCCAGTCATGATTTACTGTGGCTACTGGCCGCTGTTTCCACTTGATTGCTGCCACATCTCAGAATGACAATGAGAAATTATGCTTCAAATTGGATGTGAAAGGGAAGAAAAATCCAGTTTAAAATGCAAAAGTAAAAGAGCAGCAAATGTTGGTAAACTCTAGAATAGAAAGCATGGAGAAAACTTCATGCCCACATCCTTCCTCCCCCCACCATTATAGTGGGCAGTTGAAATTGCAGTAATTATCAAAACCAAGAACTGAGAAAAGCACATTCATATCTGTCCACCCCCTGACCCTGTTTGTCTGGTATCAAGCGACTGCTTCTTGTCATAAATTATGAAGTCTGTGAAACAAGGTCTTTATTTATATCAATTCTCACAGTTAGAACAGGTCTTTTTGATCCCTGATACTGGCACTTGTAGTTACAAACTGCTGCATCATATCACAGTTGCATTTGTACCTATAATTAATATAAAACTCTTGTAGCCTAGATACTTTCTTTTATAGATTCTGATTGTTGTCAAGTAGGTATCATCATTGTATAATATTTTTGTGTTGACTGAGGCATTTTCATTGCTTGTCCCTAGTGGGACAACTTTCTGGTCTTGTATCATCAGAGCCTGGAAAGGTTTCCCCTGGCTAAATTACCAGCATCAGCAGCAGTTCAGTCCCATGTGTAGATCCAGGTAGTTAGCTGTTGGGTCTCTTCCACCGTAACCAGAATCCTGCTTCTAGATTTCCTCACCTTTGGGAGCAGAAAATGCACTCAGATAAGCCGATAACCAGTGTGTATGCTGTGATTCGATCTTCAGTGGGTACCGGGGAGTTGTGCACCTGTAGTCTGTAGTTTTTGCTGAAGTCTGGCTGTGCTCTGTTTTCATGTCTGGTACTTCAGTTCTGTACGTGCCGCTGTCTCCTGAGAGTTTTGCTTGTTCTTGTCTCTGCGTGCTGCAAACTTGAGCTGTTTCTCTTGATTTTGCTGTGTGAGGGATCGTTGCTAGAGTCAGTCTATGTTAGGCTAAAACTTTGGAAGATGTGGGCAGACACAAAGTGGTTTTGTTTTGACATCTGAATTTTGCAATTCCAAGGGATTTGACCGGTGACACTTCTTGGATACCGGCCTCTTACGCTTACTCTCTCCTCACCACGTTTCTTGAGGATTATTTTGAAAATGCATTAATAAGAATGTCAGCTCCAGCCATCACTGATGGTTACAATGACAAAAACGTGTCATAAAAACAGCTGGAAACTTACTTCACCTTGAGATTCACAAGGGCGTTTATGCATACAGTCCCTCTTCTAAAACAGACTATGCATTTCATCTTCCAGATTTGTTCTCTCTGCACACAAGCATTCGTGGAGAAAATGTTTAGCCAAAGCTTGGAACAACTTAGGCACATGTCATATGAAGAAGGAAAGCGGGATCTCATTAATTACTCCAACAATGAAGTCAGTTAGAGAAGTGCATCTTCTAAGGTAGCTGCTAAGATTCTACGTAATGGCTCATTACTTGTAAGCAAGCAGTCTAATATCATTTACAGTGCCATGTAAAATAGTGAGTGAAATTGGAAAACATATGGGAGAGCAAACTGTGCTGTTATTAATTTTTGTTTTGTTTACTTTTCATGCTATTGATAAAATGAATTCCTTCTAATACAAAACTGCATTTTACCTGTCCTATCCCACCGCTTCTGTCCAGCAAACAGATGACATGAATTGTCTTTTTACTGTGTTTGGATATGTAGGATACCGTGTATGGTATGTAGGATACCGGGTTTCAAGAGTTTTGTCTGATTGCCTAACAGTGCTTACTCCCTAAATTAATTCTTTGCTCCTTCAGTTATTTCATACTTACTAAATAGAAAGATGGGCTTCTGTGAATAAGAACTTCACTGATGCCCTAAGGACTCCTGTTTCACTCCCGCTCTGGGGGAAGGAGTATAAGTCATGCAGGTGATGGCTTGTTGGGGCTCCTAGCAGTTGAGAAAGATGGGATTTGCATTCCTGTGCAGGCACAAGCAGGTTGTTTAATTAGTACAGTGTCAGACTCTGGGTGATTGTTTCCTTGTTCATTCAGGCAGGGCTGAGTAGGCAAAGGCCACTGTCTTGTTTGGTGGTTATTGCCAGCTAATGACTCAACAGGGATTGCACAGTTATTAAAGCCCTTTGTTTCCCATTATCACAGTCTGCCTTAATACTTTTGCCCTTCCCTTAAGGCAAAGGCAGAGCATGGGTTTCCCAGTGAAGGAGCCTGTGTAACTATAAAGGTGCAATGGTGACCTGCAAGGACAGTGCAGTAGGAAGCTGATGAACAGCTGGAAACTTACTCTTGAGATTTACCTCATATGTAACACAGTTTGCATTCCAGAAATTAAGAGATGGAGCTTAGTCAACTACACTGGTATCTGAGCAGTAATTATCCTAAGGAGTTCCATGATTAGGGTGCACTATTTACTACCATTACTGTAAAATAACACAGTACTCTGTCTTGCTTTAAGAAGGGTAGTGATGCTTTAAAATGAACGGCTTTTAACAGGAGTAATCCTATAATCAGGATAATGTTTTGTACACCAGACTATTTTTATACAATGCCACTACAGCAAACGAGCCTATTTTGATAACATTGAACAAGTACCACAATTTTCCAGGTGGGCAACTTTGATTAGACATTGGTCTTTTTCTTTGGAAACTTAAGGTTCTGCTAAACAACATACTGTGCTGAATTGTTAAGTTTAAAATGAGATAATTCCTCTTTATAAATACTTGTCTTTCTACTCGAAGTCCAGAAAGATGATTTTGATTTTCCAGCAATGCAGGGTTATAAATACCTAAATACTTAAGTACTCTGCCAAAATACTGCTCTCTCCAGCACCATAAAATTGAGAACATTACAAGTTCTGGAGATTTATTTTGGGCATAAACTTTCTATGGTTCATGTAATTTTTTTTCACCTGTTTTATTGGATTTAAGTTATTGGGGTTTTTTTGAGCTCAAACAGCTGAAGAGATGCGACCCCATTTGATCTGAAAGCAATGGGATCTGTAGTTTCTAGTACTGTTTTCCATAACTGTGTTCATGCTGAGGAAAGCTGGGCTGCTGGATATGGTTTTCACACATCTGGAGCAGACACCTTCCTTCCTCTAGTAGAAACTAGTTCTCTGGTAAGGTGGAGCATGCAGATGCACCTACTCCACTCTGTCTACAAACTCATCCAAGCTCATTCAGGGAGTTAAATTCAAAGTCAGTCACTTGATTTTGGCTCAAATCTGTTTGGGGAGCCATAGCTTTAAGACATATGTGCGAGATTTGTGGTCTGGAAAGCTCATATTGAATAGTGTGGCTGCTCAGCAGGGTGCAAGGAAATCAAAGTATTAAGCATAAAAATAGGGGGATGTTGGTGTTTGAAAATATGTTTCAATTTTCTTCAGCAACCATAATTGTGTTATTTGATAAAAATACTTTCAGCAGAAAATTCTAGAGATTAGAAATTAGCAGAATCATGTGTGGCCACAGACTGGCTAACAGTCAGATGCAGTGACATCTAAACTCAGAGCACCTGGATCTGCCAGAGCTGAGCATCACCTGCATCATGGCAGCATTTGAACCCACTGTGTCATCTGCTCCCCACAGTCCTGCGTTGCACATATTGAATAGCACATTCTGGATTTTGTAGAGCTGTGGGAATCCATTCCTGCTGCTTTAGGCTCACTCAGTGCATCAGCATTACATCTAATATACATGTATAGAACATGCTTATATGTGCACTACCTATTTTAATCACAGATATCTCAAGCTTAGATTCATCATTTAGTTTTCTTTAAGATGTTTTGCTGCTCTTTGTGCATTATGAGTATCATTTTCATGGTTCAGTCTTTAAGATTTTGCTTCCTGAATTAGCATCTGTATTTGACATTTCCTCGATAATAAATAGGTGGTGCTATGATGAAAGTACCCAGGAAGGCTACATTATGTTCTCTGGCAATTTATTGTAGAGACGTGTGAAGTGTGTCCTTCTTTCAAGGCAGAGCTGATGCTATTCCATGTAGTGTATCTCAGTGCTTTTAAATCCTCAGGGAAATTATCTTTTAAATTACTTAAGGGGCAGAAAATATAAAGGCGGCATGGCTTGACACTGAGGATTAACTGCTCCTACGTAAGTTAATTTGGTTTAAAGATGTGATACTTTCTGGATATTGATTTGGATATTTTAGTTCTATAACTTATAAATTATAGGCAAACTTAGCACATTATGAGCCTAGTTGGCTGGATATTAAAATTTTAAAAGTACTTATGAAATAATTGCTAAAGTCATGATTGCTCTGAAATTCTGGAGGTTTTTAAAATATTCAAACCCAGGGAGTAATACAGGAGAAATGGGAAATAAATCCATTTCTAGAAAGACCAGCATCGTTTGTTAAAGCAAACAAATAAATCCCCCAGTTGGGGCACACCATCTGTGACTTTATCTGTCTCCTTTGTGCATGTTACTCTGAGTTTTCTACAACTGATTCCAAAGAGACGTGGGGATATTTGGCATGTAGAAGGTTTGAATCTGTGGGATATTCAGCTGTGAGAAAGTAAAATCAAAAGCTTTCAACTCTTGTATCATCATTATCAGGTTACCCTTGATGTGTCTTTTTTTTACTTGACGATTTAACTTGTTAAGTGAAAAAAGTGTGCATTTCCAACAGATAAATGGAGTCTAGGAACCAGTAATGCAATGGCAAAGTGTTTCTAGAGCAAATAAGTTAATGAAAATAGCTATTGGCATTGTTAGGTAGCTATTGACAAGGAAATCCCAGAATTGTGCTCCAGAATGTATTCATATCTTATATCCAGTACAGAACAGTAACTAAACAAAAAACAACTCAAAACCCCATCAAACAAACCAACTGGATTCTTCTATATCCACAGAAGGGAGCAGAGTCTTTGAAGAATGTGAATCTCTGCAAGGATGCCACGTGGAGTTTGGCTAATTTGCTGGTCGTGGGGTGCAGTGGGCTCATGGTCTCAGCTGCCACACTCCCAGCCATGGGTTTGTACCATCATGAATTATACACATTGCTGAGACAACTTGGCTGCTTGGATGTTCTGCCTGCCTTAGGCAAGGCAAGGGAATAAGGGCTGTGCAACCTGGGAAAGGGTTATTGGGGTTTTCCTTCTGAAGGAGATGATGCTGGTTTACAGACAACATCCTGCTGCTGACAAATGGAGTATCCAGCCAGGACATGCCTTTCAGGAGAGACTGTAGGAATGGGCTGGGAGCTGACAGGGAGCCCTTGCAATGGTTCTGCTGCTTTTGCAGTCCCTGTGGACATGAAGTTCAGCTAATTAAAGGTAATGGACATCATGCTGTGAGCAATGTTGCAGATAAGTGAAAGTTTGGGGAACGGATTCTATGGCAAACAGTCATATTTTTCAACAGCCACAGAGCCTAGTGACCTGGTGTTTTCTATAGCTATTTGTCTGTAGCTGCTGTTGCTTCCTCTTGCTATTATTTCTGTCATTTACATTACATCTCTCCTGTATGGAGTAGTTGTAGTTGGTTCTATTTAGCAAAACACCTTTGATCACACTTGATTTCCTTTGTGCTTCAAGAAGATAGTGCTGATGGTGTGTTTGTACAGAGGTTTTGCATTTAAGACTACCTTTTACTCTCTTTTAATTATGTGCATAAGTTACTGCTGATCTTCTTAAATTTGCAGATTCTTGCCCTGGAGTTAGGTAGTCTCCTACTGATGTTTTTTGTTGCTTACTTTTTAAACGCTTGTCACGCTCTCAGGAATGATTTCAACGTGTCTCTATTTTTTTGGCTTCCCACTGAAATGAATGCAACCACCTTTTTGTTAAACGAGAATTACTGTTTTGCTGTCTCAGTGTCATTATATTTCTTTTGCTGAAATGAATGTGTCATTAGAGTCCCCCTCAGGTAAGTCATAAGGGCTTGCCAGATATTGTGTAAGGTGTAGATCATCATTTAAGAGAACAGTGCTAATTAATTTTTTCTTACTAGTTTTTCCTTTAATTACACAGTATTATGTGAATAAATTGTCAAAGCTTCAGGATCTTTTCTAGCTGCAGTGACTTTATTTCTGTCAGTTTAAAAATGCCACCATTATAAGAGGATGATATAAGGGAAGCGTGTTCAATTTTCTAGATTTTGGCAGCTGATACAGTTTCTAAAAGGAAATTTCGAGCAAAAAAATTCTCAAATTCATAGGTAGGAAATCTTTAGTTGTTCTCAGTTACTAAGAAAACTGGCAAGGTTTTACTGCTTCGCTTTTTAAGTCCAACTGTTCTATAGTTTATTCTTAACATGTAACAGAGATATTTGTTAGTAAAATGTAAAATAAGCTCTTTAAGTGCATGTCATCCCTCCAGCAAAGCACATCCTGCACTGTAGTACTTTAGGCAATACCCTCAGTTCAAATACTAGAAATACACTAATAATAAAGTATAATGAGTATCTGAGTACAGTAAGCCTTTTTCCAGAAGTGGATTTAGTGGAGGGTGAAGGGCAACCTGATGGCATTTGAACATTTTAGCTCCTACGGGTTTTGGAATCTTTGGAGTAATGATCTGGACTCTTTTCTCCTGCAGAGGAGGGGGGAAGATAAAATAATGGTTGATATTACCCAAGATAGTCAATGCATAATTCAACAATGCACGCAAAGCTGATCAACATGATGTATTTTTCTCTACAGAATCAAATCTAATAGGATTCCAATATTTCAATTGACTTAAGTAAAAATTGGATTCCCCTTGCAGTTTAACAATTAAGGCTGCATCAAATGACATTGATCTGAGACAACAAATTAAATCTTTCACCTTCATTCTATGCTTGTATTTCTCACAGTTATAATTCATGATTCTCACCAGGAAATTGGATAAAATTTATTTAAGAAAGGACTAATATATAGAAAATCTTTTGCTTAACTATTTCTTGTTTATTTTCTGCCTTCTCCTTTAGGGCCTTAATTACAAGATTGTTTATGTAACCTCTGCTATATCTAAACGTCTTGTGGGTTTTCTGAGCTCTCACCCTTTCAGAACATTGATCCTTTTTTACATACCCAGAGCAGACACACATCAGCATTCCCTTTGTCTGTTATGCAGCCAAATAATTTGAAACAGGCTGTTTCTTCTTAAAATTCTGTTGCTGTATTCTATTATTTTTTAATTAAAAAAATTACAAGCCTCTGCTACAATTCATAGTTTTAAATAAGTGCCTAACACTCTACTTTCAAAGGACCCTTTGTTGTCTCACTAAAGCTGTGTCGGAGTATTCCTTGAAATAGCCCAACTGGTTTTGATTCTTTTTTCCTTTTCTTTCCTGCAGCCCTATCCATTCACTTCCAGGTTTGTGGTTTCTTGCTCTCTCTTCAATACTTACATCTTTATCTACCAAACTTTGCTTTTTTCATTAAAGATCTTTGAATCAGTGTAATGCTGCTATGAAACTCATCTGGTTTCCATGTTGGTGTCTGTTCCCAATTTCATGTGTTTTATAGAAGTTTTCTCTCAAGGTAGTTGGTATGACAGAGATTTTCTGAGTGTTTTACAGTGAACTTTTTTCCCCTTCATATGTGAGGTCCTTGGCGTTTTTATTCCATTTGAGAAGGAAAATGTTCAGAACACCATAGTCCATGCTAGAATATTCAGTACCCTATTTTAGACCATTCAGCTGAAACACAGAGCTTTTAAAGTAACCTCTATGTAAGGTTATGTGTTTATGTGGGTTAGAAGAGCTCTGGTACATTGAGTAATCTGGTTTTATGGCATTTCCTATCCATTTCTCTTGGTGAAAGTGCTGAGAATTCCCATGTTTCAGGAAAAAGCCCTGCTTCTTGCATAACTCTTATCCTTTTACTTAACTGGTAATTCTACTTAAAACGTATGAATGAAATGTACTAAGGACTACTTCTGCAAACAGAAATCTAGCTTTGAGCCAGAATGGAAAACAAACTGAAGCCCCAGAAAAGCAGTGGTTCTGCTTATCACGTAGCAGTTTCCTGTGTGAAAACTGGAAACTGGCTGAACCTAAATATCACCTATACAAATAGGAACATCTTACTTGCACGCTAAGAGTTTGTTAATAAACCACTACAGTTCTGAAGCTAAGAGCAGAGGTGAAAGTGTTGTAATCCAACTAATTTGAAGATAAAAGTCTGAAGATTTTTAGCTTCAGCTTCATCATAATAGCCCTACATCTTCCAAATTAACTTAAGGTGAAAGTTAAGGTTCATTGAGTGAAAATAATACCATTGAGAACACAGCAGAAGTGAGTGCTGTTAAATACTCTAAAGCAATCAGAGGAAATGTATTAATCTATAGAGATGCTAAATCTACCAGTGCAAGCAGAAATAAATTATTAAGCTATTATTTAAAACCAGAGATTATAATGCAAGTGTAAATCATAACAGAGTGACATATTAGGCTCCATTCCTGGATAAGTCTTAAAGTGGGGAAGATTGTCCCTTTTCAGCTGTAGGCTCTGGATTCATGCTGCCTGAGCAATCAGCTGTTGTCAGACTGAGTGCTGGATAAATTGAATTCTGGATCTGACTGCTGAAGGATGAATGTTATTAGGGCTGTACATGGCATTGTATGTCGGACAGTATTTCATCTATAATGTAAATAACCCAAATTTTCCTACTCTCAATTTCTCTTCAAACGTAACTAATTCCTCCTTTATGAAGCTGCATTTTGTTACAATTTTGTGTACCTTGCAACTGAGTAATCCTGAGATTTCACATTGAAATGAGTTGTACACATCCCAGACACCATACAGCAATACTGTAATGCGAAACAAGTATATTTCAGTGAAGAGAAAAATTACTTTTAATAGCAAATAAATTGCAAGGATGTTGGTTTCAGATAATGCAAACAACACCCAGCTATTCAGGTTGGCAACTTTGTCCTCTAATAGTTTAATGACTTTATTTTTGAGTGGTGGTTTTCAAAACGTTTGTCTACAGACCTATAGAAAAGACAGAAAATCCAGGTTGTCTTCATGATGCTCCATGCTGAAAGAGAAATGCTGTTCTCCCACAACTTGCATTTATGTCCGTGATACCTGGAAAACCTCAGGCAGTTTTACAGGCTCCTGCGGTTATGCATTGAGAAGTCTTATTGACTGGACGAAATCCACTGCATTGTCAGCAGCTCTCTGAATAAAAGCTGGTTTTGAGGATTTCTACAAGTTTTGATGACTGATGGATGCGGTAGTTTACAATTGCTGGGCTGTAGTCCTTCTTTTGGTAGTCATTGCTATATATATTCATATATATCTCTATATATTTTACATATTTTCTGTATTTTTATATATACATCTATATTCTTATATATACATATATATACATCTGTAATAGTTAGACTTCAGGTTTACTCATCAGTAAAAGAAAAAACCCAAATCAAAATACAACTGAACCCCTCCCCAGACAAAACCAAAACAGCCAGAAACCCCCCAAACACACTCACCCCAAAACCAACTGTATATAACTACTTGTCTTCTAGTTCTTATTGTTTCTTAAAGATTCTATGATTTCTGCTTTCCAGGGAGAGGGAAGATTAAAGGGAAGTGTATGTGTATTCTCTAACATGAAGTTCAAGGACCCAATTACTAGCATCATCTATTGGGGTCACTCAACTAGCCTAACAGAGAGCTGTGGGAAGGAGGAAATGACTATGGTTGCTACCACACTCTGTGAGGGTGAAGCACTTGACAGTGTCTTCTGGTGTTTTAATGGAGTCCGCCCTGCCTTGTGTAAGAGAATGCAAAATTCAGAAGTAATAGAAAAGCAATATAAATGTGTTACAGGGACATTGCTGATAACACTGCCTTTAAAATTTAAATATACTGCGAATGGCTTTAAATTAACAGCTCTTGGAACTGTACCTTGTAAAACCCACTCATACGTGACTTAATTTTATTACATTCCTGTTACACGTACAGTGCTGAAATTATACATGTGAAGAACATTCATAGTGGAGAAGTGAATTATTGTGTGTGCTTTACAGGTAGGGTAATAGTGGTTAAACAATGTCATTGTGGTAATCATGCTGTTAGAAAGCTGTGAATCAGTTGCTGTCACTGCTTTGCACTTTATCTGAACACTTTTCCATGAAAGCTGTCATCAGCAGTGAGATTGTCTGGGAAAAGTTGCTGGGGCAGGGGAAGGGAAGATGTACCAGGCATTGATAATGCATTTCTCATTACTGCAAGTGCACTTACGTGGAGGTATGACATATTCATGGGCTGCTAATTTAACAAGCAAGGCTGGTAAGCAGATAGTTAACCTAACAACAAGCAGGACTAATCCTTTAGCAAGTGCAGGAATCCTTGTAATGAATAATTATGTAAGGACAGTTTCCTAAACCTGATTTAATTAGGATATGACCCAGCCTGTTTCTTGGAGAAGATATTTGGGTATCTCCTTCCTAAATAGGACCATGTGTCCCCAGAGCATAGAATCAGTATTCTTAGTGCTTTAGCAATAATAATTCTGCCCTGAAAATCTGTCTATCCTTGACTCAAATGCTATATATGCATAAGTACCAATGGTGTCTTCATCATATGGGGGATTTATGTCAAAATACAGACTATAAAGAAAATAGAAGAGCTCAATATTCTGGAAGTCAGAGCTTCTGCCCACAATATCAAGGTTTGATTACAAGTTGATTTAATTTACATGGCTTTTTGATTTTGCTTTATGCGCCAAAAATTATGTGAAACTTAACTGACTGCATTGTTTTCTCTGCAGAAACAGCTGGAAAGCTTTTACTTGTAGTGAAACCCTTGCTAAAAGCTCATATATACTCTCACTAGGATTAAAATTCCAAAACTTTGTCAGTATTTGTTCTCTGAAGGAGTGAATTGCATGAGGAAGAGGAATAAGTTTCATTGGGAATGTTGGGTTTTTGGTGTGTATGTGTGACACAAGAATAAAAAAGCTTTGCAGCAGACACACAGAACTTTAAACTTTCTTTCCAGTCACATACTGTCAGATGTAAATCTCTGCCGGGCTGGAAGACAGTGAAGAGTCAGGTTCCTTGGTAATGCAGCTGCTGACTGAGTGGTCAGACAGCAATGCAGGAGCACCTGGATCGATGGTTCCGCTGGCTACAGGATCTCTGAGGATCTTGTTAGTTCTTTGGAAGGATAATTTTCCATCCTCTCTCGTCTTTCTGCTGGTAGCTCCTACCTCTCCATATTGTTTTACTTACAAAGTGACTAGATTGGCTATTGTGGAGATGATTCCCATCATCATTACCTACATCAATTCTACTGATGTCAAGGACAGACTTTCATTCTCAGGACTACAGTACTACATCTCTTTGGAGAATCCAAAGAACATCAATAGGGCCCATCTTCTGAGATAGTGGGAGATATTATTTCCTTTCTTCTTTTTTGTGGTATAGTTTTTGTATAATAGCTGTAATCTTTATTGCTTTGTGGTATGTGGTGCTTGCCATAAATGGCTGTCAGGATTGATTAAATGTTTCAGCTTCAATATTTAATCAAACTCACCAGCTGTTGATTGCTGTATACTACAAAATCATGATTATTCCTTAAACGTGATTGAATAAACCAAATTATTCATAAACCAGGTACAGTATCAGATATCTTTGTATCTTCTATGCCATTAACTAAGGAAAAAGAACATGGGCAGTGTTGACCGCCCATGATAATTCTGTGCTGTAATTTTAAGAGGTAGAACTACATATTTGTGTGAGAATTATTGTCATGTCTCTACTAGTTAAAATCAAAGATGTTGATTTTTCATTATACTCGTGTTCTTTACATATAGATAGCAAACAACAGAACCTGTTAATTGAAGAAAATACTTCAGTAACTATTCATAGCACTAATAAAATTTGCAGCAAGAAATATCAAATAAAACAACTGAAATTACTTTTCTGAATTTAAAAGATAAAGAGTTAGATTATTTATAAACATACTTTGTAGTTTGGGTTTGTTTGGTTTCTTTTTATCCATGTCACTGCGAGAAAGTAAGACTCCATTGATTTTTACAAGAATTACTTTGTCTAGTTGATGTTACCGCATGAATAAATAACGAAGTATTCATTCTTTATTGAGATTCCTTTGTATTACAAATAAATTCACTGTTCTAATTTGCATTTTCTGCAAGTACCTGGTGGCTGAGCATCAGAATGTATTCAGTAAATCCTCCAGGCTAATTGATAAACAGGAAAACCTGGTTGTAGTTTATATGAACATAATTAGGCTAGAAGTAGAACCATGATCACTGAGTTACCTCGAAAAAAAAAATGCCTGTAATCCTCACTGTCCTTGTACATCAGGGTGGCCTGAAGTGCATTGTCTAGGCTCTATGCACAAATTCTCTGGGCTGAACATGAGTTGTACATCTTGGAGGACTTGGTAATGTCTTGTTAAAGCAGGAAATAGCAGCATCTCTTCAAATGTCTTGCTGGCCCGATCATTGAAGAGTAGTTCAACAACAGGAGAGTCAGTACTTCCATTGGGGATTTAACCCTGCAATATTCTGTTAGCCTCTCACTTCATTTTAGTCTTATCAAAAGCCAAAAAAACAAAGTCAGAAGAGAGACCTGTGTTAAAGGAGAGGGAATTGAAAAAGTAAGGATTATATTTTATGATCTTTCAAAGAGAAGTAGATGTTGGCATGTGGGTGTTTTTGGTGATGCAATAAAGACTGCATAGGTAGTAGGTAATATCTGAAAATAATAATAGAATAATAAAAAATGAATGCAAAGAAAACTAAGTGAACAAAGGAAACAATAGCATGAATTGCTTTGCACTAAATTAGATGATTCTGGACTACTAATAAGGAATTAAAGCCTAAAATGAGGGTGTACTTAGTGAGATTGGAAGGATGTATGTATAAACTGTAAGAGTGGGATTTAGTATGACTTGTACTTTTAAACTGAAGTTGGAATATCCTAGCAAGACATGAGGAACTGATGATGTAAATGACAGAACAGTTCAAATACCTTGGTATTTGTGTAGATCTAATCTCAGCTAGTAACTGTACCCCATTTAGGGAATTGCTAAATTCAAACAAAAGTCATCCTGATTAACTGACAATCTGTTGTAGTTGAGATGAGATAAAGAATAGAGAAAAATGAAGAGTAGATCAGCTTTGAAAAAGAAGCAGCTGACATATGCTCAAAGATGTTTCTTTTTGGGTGAAATGCAGTTCATTCTACTTGTTCCAGGGGGAATGGGAAAGTAGGCAGGATTTTATAATTTTATACAGCAGGTGGCAAGGAAGACCTGACCAAGGGTAAGCATTAGAATTGTACAAATAAAAATGGGTAAAGAATAAAATGTCTTAACTTTATCCATGTGAGAACCACCTAAAAAATTCACTGGCCATTAGCAAGGCCATGATACACTGCATTTGTTAACATTCTGGGAAGCAGTAAGACTGTTAGTGTTTTATGAGCAGTGTATAAAAGATAAATGAAGGTCATATTCTTCCTGCTCTTCTACTACATGTTATGGTGGCTTGGCTTTGTTTTGGCCTAAACATATTTGCAGAAATGCACATTAGTATTTTTATGTGACTGCATTTCTTTTCCGAAGACTATCTACAGTATTAACTCACTCGGTTTTTCAGTCCTCACCACTTATTATAGGTGATAAGCATGTGCGATAAATATAGTAACTGTTTAATTTAGAGGAGAAAATTGTGATTTAGTGTTTTCTGATGCCCTTTCCTCCTCAAAATGTTTTGTGTCATAAACTGATTTTTTGCCTGATACAGAGTTATAGAAGAAAAGTACTTTTTGTTTTACTAGATTTACTAAAGAAGCAATTTCCAATTGAGAAAACACTATAAATGCTTTTATAAGTCTTTTTCTTCTTTTGAACTTATGGGATGAGTTAAGTAATGCTGTCACTGCTTATCCACAGTATTAGTTATATATTCTTTGGGCAGGGTTTTGTTTTTTTCTTTTTGAAAGAAAGGAGGCTGCTGGTATTGCAGTCTAGGAAAAAGGAGAGCCATAAATAGCGTTTAGTAATGTGCTTTTTGATAGCGAGTTCTTCTGAGGTAATAAGGCTAGAGAAGATAAAGCCTGTTGTTTTTCTAAATACTTAAGCAATACAAAAGCATCATTCGGTGGACTATGTCTCACTAAAATGTCACTGCTTCCAAAGTGTTTGTCTTTTTAAAAATAAAGACTTTCACTGGTTTTAATCTGTAGAAATTAATATTTTTCTTTAAAGAAAATTTTAAAGTTCAGGCAACATTGAAGGCTGTGTGTTAATGTAACTGTTTTAAGCCATTGTTGACTTTCTCCTAGACATGTTGTCAGCTAGGTGAATGTTTGAGGTCTTTGAGTTGTCTTTACTCTGCACTTTCTTAAGTAAGAAGAAATCACAGACGTTATGTAGAGGATATATTATATTTCTCAATGTATGTTACAGCCAACCTGTAAAGAAAGGATAAAATAGTATTTAATGGCCTATTTTTATTTTTCTGAAGTTTAACAGTATATTTTTATTTATCTAAAGTGAGTGGGTTGTGTTTGAAGGCATAGCTGTAATTTCTAAACTTTCCCTGAGCAGAAATAAGTCTGTCTGTGACACTATACCATGCTCCTCACCAAAGGCCTTAAAGCCAACCATCCCTGAAATATCTGTGGTATTGCATCATCTTCTAGATTATAGTCACGTTTTTAAGTATTGGTAAGAAGTATCTATTTCATTATGAAAGTTTGACTTGAGAAGATAGTTCAGCCATAAATGTGGTTTACTTGCGTTTAGTTTTAGATTTTACTTGATTTCTTCAGTTTGTTGTGTGTCCAAAGGTAATTAGGTGTATCCCACTGCTGTTTCCAATAGAAAATAAACATATGTAAAATGAATTAGCACAAATTGTTGACTAGTTTTTGCTAAGTAAACAATGTTACTCTTTCCATGTTAATGAGTTAAAAATAACTAAAACAATTAAAATGCATTTGGTTGCAAAGTGTGCAGCATCATTCACTAAGTCTGCAATAGACTGCAAGTTGGAGAAGCTTGAGTTGGTTTGGTACAGGGGTTTTTCATCTTCCACTTGCTTAAACGGATTCGGAGGTTTTCTTAGTAATCACAATATAAATGTGTTTAGTGCATTAAAGCCGAGCACCTATTGGAATTTGTCTTAATAATATTTTTTCTAAATATTTAATGTTGATTACCTTTTTGTTTATGCATATATTACCTTGCTAATTATGCTACTACTAGACTGATTACATGTAATGACTTATTGAAGTACACCTGCAATGTTTTATATAGCTAGCCTCAACAGGTGAACAGTTTTTAGAATCTTACTAATAACCGTTGAGGCTAGGATAGACAGCCACCTAAAGAGAAATAAAGGGACTTTCTTAAAGCTCTGAGAATGTGAAAAGTTGAGTATGGCCAAGGTTACACAGAATCCCTTATCCCCCTTGTGGATTCCCTTCTTCCAGCTTTTTACTCAAGTATATCTGTGGAAATATGACATTTAACCATTGTTAAGATATTTTTTTTGTTCGTATGTTGTTTTGGAATACTCTCAATTTAGGGCCCAATTTCTCCTCTGAAGCACATACAACTGATGTGAAATCCCAGCATTGTACAGTCTAGTCTGTGGTTGTATGTGATGCTTGGATCCCTGCAATTCTCATGAAATTCCCAGTCTAAAATGTTCCCTCACTTTTTTCACAGCATGATGTGGAGTTCCCATCCTTCCCTCACTGAGTATTCTCCTCCCTTTGCCTTCACTCTTTAAAAAGCATCATCACTTAATATAACGGTAAGGAGACATCCTGTTCTTCCTTGTCTTTTGTGAGCTGCCTTCCTGTGGGTCTCCTTAAGCACAGTCATAGGTAGACCTTTAGGGCTAAAAGTAAAAGGAATAATTTATCATTCCAGAAGGTGGAAAAGCCTCTGGGGAAATTCCTTCGCTTCTCCTTTTCATTCTTTCTTTAGCTGTCCTATAGAAAATCAGATCTGAATGCCTAGGCACAAAATTATCCCTAGCAAATGCCCTTGGCAGCTCCTGTGGTCTTGCCAGAGCCAGCATCCCTACTTGTTCCAAGGTGGGGGGAGAGGTGGTGTCAAGAGTGGGATATAAATGGATTCTGCCTGGCAAGTACCAATTTTAACCGCTTAAATCACTATGTTTAATAATGTTTCTGCAATTTCATTTAAAATTAGGAGCAATGGTTGCCTCATATGAGTTCTGTAAATAGTGTAATTTTACTGAAGAGTGCATGACGTGACTGATTCTGCTGTATTCTCTTCTGACTGGATCTTGACCAAATGGAGAAATACCCAGATAAATCAGTTAAGGTTTCTTTGTTTTCCTCCTTTTTTTCTCACTAATGGTAAGAGCTGCAGAGAAGGGAGGAATTTCCTTAGTTAATTGATAATTTTCCAGCTGACAGTCGCACCAAAGTCCTTGGTGTGAAATGTAAGGAGAAAAGAATCCAGAGTAAAAAGTAAGGGGGGGAGGAGAGTGGGAAAAGAAACTAGCTGTATTTTGCTAGATAACATCACTGGGATTTAGGCTCTAGACTTTGCTTCTCAAATAACTATCAAACAAGTAATTATGTTGCATCTTGAACAACAACTGACAAGAAAATCAAAGTGCTTCAGGATTGATTCTACAGAAACAAATTAAAATAAATCTGAACTTTCTGGATAAATGGAGGACCAAATCTTCAGATGATGCTGCTTGAAGTAATCACTTGAAGCTTTAAGTAACTGAAGTGGGCTGAATATTTTGCCTGTTCATTCCGTGAGCTTGTTGAATTTTTGGATTTCTGTTTCTTCCCTGAAACATCATCAGTTCAGAATTCACCCAGTAAATCAGGAAATGTCCTTCTGTGTGAGCTGGGAGAATTTCCCAGTTCACATCACATAAGGTCAGCATGGCAAATGGTGTAAGATAAGAATTAGACTTGTCAAGTTTTGTTTGCAATGTTTCTGTGCTGTATGGTTGTGGAGATGTTTTTTATATTCACTGATCAAAATCTCACTTTGGTTCTGTGATAGATTAAGTTCTTCCCTCACTATTCGCAGCCCGCTTTACCATGTTAGTATGACTTTAGATGATGGGGGTTAGAGATAACATAATGCTTCTTGTACTTTGTATGACAGTTGTTTTATATGGAGGTATAAAATAGCCTGACTCCACAGTCTTGAAACTGGCACCTTAAACTTCGTAACTGGGCTAAATTTTCTTTTGTTGCCTGAAATGTCACCTCCAGACCCTCACATGGGCTTATTTCTACCCTTGGAATTCTAGAATCACATTACTCTTGCTTTTCCATCACCTCCCCTTTAAATTCACACATATGCATTAAAGTGTTAGAAATTCAGTGCAAATTCCCCCTCCTGGGATTATACTGCATGGTGATATTCAGTTACTGTACCTTGATGTCAGCCTGACTTTGGGGGAATCTGCTTTCTCTCTGTGCATGGAATACCCAACTCAGCTATTACCATGAGGATCTGAGGAAGAAATCTTGCTTCCAGTGTCTTGGTGCCACTGGGATTTCTCATGCCATGTATAATGCATGATGCAGGTCACTGCAGTTTTTTCCCTTTGTTTTGGAGAATGGCTTTAATCCTTTTGGCCAGACTTCTGCAGCACAAATACCTTTGAAAAGACCATGTACCAACACTTAGTAATTGTTAATGAATGGGTCATTTTTCGATGTTATATGGAGGTGAAGGTTTGATGAAAACACAGTTTGCATTCGTGTAAATAAAAGGCCAATTATAATGGAATTTTAACCACTGGACAGATGTGGTCCCAGAGATTTAGCCTACTGTGCTTGCCTAATTAGAGTCCAGAAGCCATTTTCTTAAGTATTTATTGAGTATTCTTTGAGCAAATCATAGCACTGCAACAGCAGCTCACGCTTATAAAGGACACTAAGTACTTTTATTCCTTTCATAATAGATTCCCTATTCTGCCCTGAGAACGATAGCGCAAATTTTTGTGAATAGACATCATATTTTGTATGCGCCAAGGCAGTGAAACTAAATAGCTTTCGACAAAAGATTAATTACCTTCTTTATGTAGCACAGACCCAATGGATGCCGTGCAGCAGCTATAGCATTTCCAGGACTGGGCTGGACTGGTTGACCCGACCACTGGTAAGGCCATTCGCCAGGGCAGAGACAAAGTCAGCATCTCTGGCTTCTCTGCACAGTGACTGAACAGGCTAAAGCCCAGATGAATGTATTAGAGCATCATTTGTGATGCTGAGTCACAATGTTCCAGAAAAATAATACCTCTGTTTTCTCCACTGCCTCTGTAGCGCTGGTGTGCTTATTCTGGTATTTCTGAAGAAGGCATCTTTGAAGTCCCTTGGTCCTCAGTTAGAGAGGTGAAAGAATCACGAGGATTAACTTGCTCCCATCCAGACTTGGAGCAGGAAGTGGCAGTCATTTAAACAAAAACAAGTTAGCATCTCAAAATGACAAAATTGAGTTGGCTTTATGTAAAATGTAAAGTCTGAGCATAAAAACTCTACTGAAGAAAGAATTGCCTGGAAAATAAGATCAAGCTTCGCAGTCTTGCAAATGTGTTGCCTGAAGAGAATAACCCTATTTGAGGAAAAAAACCCTAAGGGTATGTACATCTTACTCATTAAAGTAAATAAGACTATTTAATATCCAACTGCAGCACAGCCTTACATTCTGGCCCAGTTTTATATGCTGGAATCAATCCCATTTAAGGTAATGGGGCTGCTCATACTGCATATTCAAGTGCATAGTGAAGTGTTTGTAAAGGCAGGACATAAATGAGGGAATAGTTCTGCATTGCTTAAATGCTGGCAAGCTGGGCATGTGTCTTTCCCCATCTAAAGCTTTTATTTATTAAATGATTCACTAACGAAATCTAAGTTTTTCTGAATTTTGAGGTGGACATTCAGTCCAAAGGTTTTAATGAGGGAAATAAAACTGTGCAAGTGTTAAGTATTAGCAATTCCCAGCACAGCTTAAAAAAAGGAGGCCTGGAAATCCACCTTTAATTCTTCTGGAAATTGATACTGAAACACATAATTTTAGTCTAAATATTTAGACTAAGATATTTTATTGCTGTTGATAGTGGTGCCTTGGGGATGGTGGTGTTTTGGTTAGGTTTTTCCTGTGAACACCAAAGAAGCTGTGCAGGTTTTGGGGTTCCAGCTTAATTAACTGTTAGTGATTACAATAGGAGGATGTGCCAAACCAGCTCTATAGGCAGCTGAAGTAATGAAGGTGCATTCCCCACCTGTTGCTTAAACTGGGATTTCCCCTGGTGAGGCTGTTTTCAAATAATTACTTAGTGTAAAAGGGGGAGTGGAGGTAACAGGTAGGAGGTTGGTCAACTGAAAGATATGGTAAGCTGATTTTATTCTTTACTACAGAAGCAGATACGCCAAACAAGTAGCAAGTTCTAAATGATGAGGTGGATAAGATAGCGGTGGGCATATACTAGTGCTTTAATAGGATTCATTATGATGTATTAATCCTGCTAAATTATTAAGAAATTAAACAGGAAATTTCTAAGGTAAAAGGAAGCAAAGGATATGCTGAACCTCTAAGGGGGGAAAAAGACATCTTGGAGAGACGCTGAAGAAAGGGAGTGAGCTGGGAATTGGCTAAAAGCTTTTTGTAGGACTCTCAGTTGGTGCCACAGGGTACTTACTGCTTTTCATGGGGATTTATCTGAACTGACATGGTGTTTGTTAACTGCTTCAGCTGAGTTCTGCACTTAGGTCCTTGTAAATAGGCTTAATAATGATATATGCTGGGTTGTTTGAAATAATTACAAATATAGTTCACCCAGAGTGAACCGGCTAAATCAGCTGTGGTCTGGGATGATGAATTGTCATTATTTCACCTTGCAGAGTTTACTTGGGTAGAATGTGCCTGTAAATATTCCCCTGACTCGGTCCACAGAAAACTTGAGTTCTTTGGTCTCTGGCTGCCTACTTAGGAGCTTAAGTAGTTGAAAATTGTGTTTCATGCTTCTCATGTATCTTTCTCAAACCTTAGCACTGGTCAACTTCACATATAGAAGTTCTTGGATTTATTTTGGACTGAGATTGTGATAGAGAAAATAGCAGGAGTTCAGATATGGCTATGCCTTCCTCATTCTTCTCATGCCCTCTTGAGAGAGAAAGGACAAAGGCTTCTAAAACTCATGGTGCATGCCTCTGATTGAAATCTTCAGACTTAAATATGATGCATGAGACCAGCTCATGAGCAATATTCGTTCCTGTTACTGAAGCGACAACTAAGTGTTGCTCTTGTTCTTTCACACCTACATCTTCTGTCTCTGCCAAGATATGTTTCCTTCATCTGTGCCCTTATTTAGCATGCTGTCCACCTACTATCTGCATTTTCATTATGTGTTTTAAATGAGCAATAAAATAACCATTTACATAATGAATACACTTATATTGATACTATGTTATATAATTTAGAGACAGTTCTTAATTATAACTTGTTTATAATTAGGTTTCATGCTATGCCAGCTAGCTCGCACGTTATTTATAAAACTTCAGAAATAGTAGAAAAGCGTGACTATTTGGATGTGCACATAATCTTAAGTATTGCCTTTAGTAACCCTTTTGGGTCCATTTTCAGTTATTGGGCCTATTTATTGGCATGTTACTCTTTTACTGGGGTACATATTGCTACTCAGGAGTATTTACTGGTAAGGATAGACTGCAAAGAAGCTGCTGTTATCAATTTTAGTTTGGATTTAATTTCCTAGTTGTTTCAGATCGGGAGATAGACATATTTTGGAGGGTTTGTTTTGGTTTTTATTTTGAGTTGGTATGACTAAACACAGCCATGCAATGATTTCAGCACTTTATCTCTTTTTAAAGCTGAAATGTACACATGCTCCAAAGAGATGTAGCCATCCAAATGTCTTCTAAGCTTTTATTTTTGATGCCCCTGATTGTCACATCTTCCTTGTGATGCATTAAAATGTATAGAGACTAAACTGTGATGGATGAATAGGGGCAGTCTTCAAATGAAGATATCAGCTTTAGAGGTAAATGATAATTTGGAGTATTTCACTGTCTTAAGGAAGCAAACTTGAGACCTTTGAATGAATGGTGCATTTGCTCATCACCTAACAAAATGAAGCATTTTTATAAATGCCGAAAATGTGTTTCCCAATTAGTAAAAACTATTGGTGTGTTGAGTCTACGCTTTCTGCATGTGCTGCTTCTTAACCAGAGTTATCACTGAGGGCAAACAGTGCTCTCGTTTAGAGGGGAAAATAATTTGAGGTTTCACACATTAGCTATTCCCGGTTTGTTTATCTTTTGTTGAAGCAGTGACCTATGGTGTCTGTCTTACTGAGTGTGGTTTCCATAGAAACTAGCTGACTTGTAGCATGTTTGTGTTCTGGCAGCAGCCTAAAATGGTCTTTAACTGCATATTGTGCTAGGAGGAGCAATACTTCTGCTGAACATCAGGAAGGCTGCCAGTGGTCCGATATTGAGCCTGAGAACTGCTGCCCTGCCTTGCTCAGATTGTGATTGACGTTGTGTCTTGAAGACAGTCCATGCAAGATGTATATAAAACACAGAAAGTTGAGTTAGAGCTTACATATTGAAAGTTATTTTTGCAAAGGTCATAAATATCATCAAGAATGAGAGAAATAAAGCACACCAGTAACTGCGACGTTCAGGAGTTGTTATCAGTGACCAATGGCATTTCTTAAACTGAGTGGCAGCCAGTTTTCACTTTAAAGTAGTGAGCTCCTTTTGCTTTGTCACATGAAGTTCCCTCCCCTGGGGAAAATGAGCCAATTCAGACAACATGTTTTTGAATGAATTGTGATCTGGATCTGTAATTCTTCTTTTAAAGTTAAATTAATCAGGCTGGTCCCTGCAGGGAAAACTCAGATACTTCAAGTCATATACCACCTCTTCTGCTTCCAGGACAGAAAAACCTCATAGTGTAATGTCTGTGACTTCTCTTACAAAATGGGCTGTTTACAAAGATGTGGACGTAGCTTGGAGAGCAACCATCCATTTAGAGATCATGTTTCAGAAAGGAAATGAAAACATTTGGCAAGGTTTGTTCTCTGAAGTCATATTAGGCTTAAAGATTAATGTTGTAAAATCATTGAAGAAGTTCAGATGATGTCACAGTATGGTTAAAGGGTGTCCATGTTTTAACAATATAGACAAATAGCAGCCATGTATTAATAAATCAGTTCAGGCAAACCAGCTGAAGCAGGTTGCTCTGATTCCTAAAAATCTTCCTTTAATTTTAATTCCAATTAATTAATTGGCTCTCAGATTGTCACAGGTTTTTTTCCGCTCCAATGCAGAGCTGTATTTCTGCAGAGGCTGTGCTGCTCTCTTCATATAGCACAGACTGGCCTTACTTTTGCTTCCATTATGTCATTTTTAGCATATTTATCATAGTATCTTTAATGCCTTTCTAATTTTCAGCTTTTTTTTTTGTTTGGTTTTGATTGGAAATATTTTCACTTTTTTATTTTTAATTTTTATTGTTTTCTACAGCAGTCTTCTGGCTCCCCATTCCTTCTTAACTGATTGCTTTCAGTAATGTTCCTTCTGGAAAAAGATACGCTCTTTTCTTATGTTTTTTAATCATATAGATGAAAGAGAGTAAGAAAATACAATAATGAAAGAAATAAATATTAGTTTTGTTTTATTTTGAAACAAGTAGCGAATCAGGGAAGTGTTGGTTTTAAGGGAGCTCTGAAGGTCTCTGATCCAACCTCCTACTCAAAACAGGACTACCAGGTCAGCCATGATTTTGCCTACCGAAGTCTTGAAAACTTGCAAGGGTGGAAGCCATTCTTGGTAGATATCTTAGGGCTATGTACCGATCTTATTTGCTGTATTTAAAAGTCCAGTTCATTTTGAAGTATACAATTTGTAATTATTGATGCTTTCCTTTTTTTCACACACATCTTGTCCATAGTCATTAACAGAAAAATCTGAAGGACTTGGATATAAGCTCTTAAAGAAATTCAGATTTCTGAACATTGTAGCAGAAAGACATTTTTATTCTCTTCAAGTGGAAGGAAGGGATTCCTTCGGTGTTAACTGAAGATTTGTATTTTGTTTCTAAAGGTTAAATTTGAATACGGATTCAATAGAAATCAACCTCTTTCTCTGCCTAAACGTGCTCTAGAGAATTATGTCCAAAATCCACAGCTAAGATATGCCTAACTTGGCAGCTTATTTATTGCTTTATTGATCAACATTCAGACAACAGCAGCAGTAGTGAAACACTCAGTTCAGTTTTCCATCTCATTACTCTTATTTTTCTCTCTGTGGAGTACCTGGTGTATAATCAGTAGAAAATGTCAATTGTTCTGCTATCTTGTGTCTCAAAGAACAGAATCAAGATTCTAGGCTACTTACCTATACTTTCAACATATCATATCTATATTAAACAAAGAAAAAATATTGGAAGTATTTTTTTTAGTTTGGTTTATCTGAAAGATAGTTTTCCATGTATACAAAATATCAGGTGTATGGTACCCCAAAGAATAAAAGCAAAAATCAAACTGCCAGATAAAAGTGCTGTTTTGAATAGATTGTGAAGTTTTGATTTTGGATAATCTCGTATATTTCTGAAAGGCACAAGGTCCATTTGTAGCCTTTGTATAATGCGAGCAAGCTGTAACTCCAGGCTAGTTCAGTGAGAAGGAATTAAGTTTCAATTTAAAGCAGTCACTGCCTCAAACTGTGCAGAAGGATTGGGCTGATCTCAGGACTTGGTTTCTACTGTTGATCACAGTATATTGAGTTACACTGGAAACACAGAATCATTTCCTCTAACTGTATGCCATGTTGCACATGAAGTCCTACAAAGCTCTTCCTGGGCATTCAGAAGTCTGTTCCAAGATAGGTTTTTGCATGGCTTCTTCTCCTTGTCCAGAGGCAGACAGTTACTGTATTCATTCCACTAAGAAAGGGTCTGCAAAGCTGGTTGCTTTTAATTAGATTGCCATGTTGGCTTTTTGATCAGTGAGAGGACCTCGGGGACTAAGTGTGAGCACTGAAAAAAGACTGGAGCATAACAATAAATGCGTGATTACATGAATAAACACTCCAAGTCCTTGTTAACAGATATGTCACAATGATGCAGGACTTAACTCACTCGAACAACACAGTCATGTCACTTGAATAGGACTGCAATGTAGTCAGAGTAGTTGCTATTTGGAGCAAATTATACACTGTATGAAAAAGGTGAGATGCTGTGCTGCACCACAGATAATGAGGGAAAGATATAACCTGGCTATTGTTTTAACACGTACCACAGCCAAGACCAGAGGAAGCTTTCCCTGTCAACCAAGAAAAATGGTGTAGAAGAAGAGAGATCAAAGTGTCTCACAGACTTCTTTTAAAGACTGCGAATTAGCTCTGAGCAAGGTGTTAATTAAAAAACAATCTGGAAGAAAATTTCAGGATTTGCATTTTGCAACAGAACTTGACTCAAATCAATTGAGAAGTTTATCTCTGGGTAAGAGAGTTTTCCTACAAGCCCGGCTTGATGTGTGTTTCAAATAAACGATGCAAAACAACTATCAGCAAGGATCAATGTGTTTGTCACATCAAAACTGCTATGTGATTTACATAACCCGGGACTGACAGTAATGTGATTTATCAGAATAGGCCAATCATAAAAGCTTCATTCTGGGGTTCCATTTACAATTTTTCTAAACCATCTGTGGAGAATATTTTGTACCTTTTCTCCTTGTCACTGTCTTAAAAATGCACAAAGCAAAAGGCTAAATGGATAGTCAGAATTGCAGGGCGAGTTTTAAGATCCGGTGGGTCTTAATTTGATTGCCTTTGTGCTTTCTCTGCTTTTTGTTAGGTTTGTGATTGGTCTGTTGAGTAACTTGAAGGTCTCAGCTATGTTGGTGTGAATAGATAGAGGCTTAAAGGAAACCTGTGAACATAATCATCTTTATTTGAAACTCAAGCCTATTTAATTAAAAAGTTGTTATCTAAGTCATTTATAAGAAAACACTGGTAGTGAGCTGGGATGACAGGAAGGTTCATCTGGTTTTCCTTGTGTTTGTGACACGTTTCCAGTGAAGTGCTGGAAGAATTGCTAGGTTCTGCTGGGCTGTGGCTCTCTGTAAGGACAAGAGTGCTCTTTTCTGTTCTCTCTGTCTTTTGAAGTGACTAGGAATTTGGTCAAAAGAGGAACTGGGAGGCTCTGTGTGCTGGGGTTTTGAGAAATGAATAATAAAGCACTTACAAATGTTCAGAGTAAATACATTGGCAAAGACAAGCTGGTAAGTATTGCACATAATTAATACAGTTGTGCTTTTTATCATTGTTTCTACGGTGTATCCATGCTGAATCTCTCAGGAGACACCTTTTTTCTATTAGCTGAATTTTACCTAGTGTAGCTTCCCAGCACTGTGTGAGATTTATGATCTCATCTCTCTTCCAGTGTCTCTACAATTAAGCAAACTTAGGGTAAGATTTAGTCAAATGATGCCGAAATGAAATTCATTCCATATCTTCTGAAAGACTCCAAATATTATTGAAGCCAGAATACTCAGTGTAAACATGCTGCATTTTAGTCTGGTTTGTATTTCCTTTAATTCTGATGGAAGGCAATCATGTTTAGCACTTGTGGAAAGCCTTAGATCCACAGCAGTAGAAAGCAGTTTCCCCCCTTATGAAGCTTCCTATGTATTATTTAGGATCCAGAGGTGCTGTTACATCTTTCCATCTATTGCTATGCTTATTGAAGCATGGTATTAATGCATTCTGCTGTAAAAGACTATGATGTAAAGCACTAGATTAATTTCAGCACTTGTAATCTCTTTGCATGCTTTATTGCTTCGCTTTGAAGTAGCTCTAGAGCTTATTCCCTGCCTGTTGATTTTGCAGCATCTTTAGACTGCAAGCTAGAGTCCTTTTTCTTGCTGCTTCAACATGTAAAATGGTTGTTGTTATTACCTGTTCTATTACCACCTTTAGTATTGTTAGGATAACAATATCATTTGATGCGAGTACATCATACCATTGTGAAGGGCTAAAAATTGTTGTAGTTTAGCAAATGAGTAATAGGGATTGTTCATACTTTCTCTTTTGAGAAGCAAGTGGAGAAAATACCCTTTGCAAAGTGCTTTGAGATCTGCAAATGTATGAATTGTAAATGCAAGTTGCTATTTAGAAACACTAAAAAATGCAGGTAACTCACAGTTAAGTACAGAATTGCTGTAGATATTAGAGTAAAGAAACTCACATTTCATTAAGTGAGTCAGAAAATAAAAGTTCTGGAGGAGGCTAATAAGTCCACCGATGCCTGCAGAGAGATGTGTGAGTCACCATGCACTGGAGAAGGTTTTAAAGTGCTGATAGGTGGCATAATATGAAGGCATCAACTGGAGAGATTTAACAGCAAAATTACTGCTGAACTTCAGAGTGGCCACTG
>JBCJKH010010422.1:0-31740 GCA_039877255.1 Loriculus beryllinus | reverse complement strand
GACAGCTTGAAGAGGGGCTTTTTTCTTCTAAATCAGCAAGAATTCAAGAAGAGAGTTCACATCCAGTTACAGGCACAATAAGCACATGTGCTTGTATCTCCACTAGAAACGATGGCCCAGCTCTTCCCAAGCTCACTCTTCCATCTGTGGCCAGAAATTCCCACCTGGCCTATGGCTAACCAGCACAGCTGGAGTTACTGCTGTTTACAGAGGCCTCAGGGGGGAACTCCTCAGGGGGGAATTTAATGAAGCCTCTGCTGATTCCACTAATCCTGTATCTGACCTGCACAGTGCAGAGGCTGAAGACATTGCTTAAGCTCTCCCTAACCACTATTTACTAAATGTGAGGGAAAGGGGTGAAATAAAAGAGAGAAAGTAATTGTGCAGGCATTCTCTCAGTCCTCCTGATACCACAACTCATAGTTATTTATTTCATAACTGCCAGCAACCCTTTTACATCTTCCTGGAAACAACAGTTGTTTGTCCAGACAAAGTACATCACCCTCTGTGACATTTACATCAGTGCCTGGTGCTCGCTTTGTCAGGTATGGTTGTTCAGATCCTCTCAGCGATGGCCTGAGCAGACTGATCACACAGTCTGTGAACAAGCCGCTTGTTCTGTGAACTATCCCACAGAGAAGTTGGCAGGAATCATTACCCAGAGCTTAAGAGCCCAGCAGATCTCAAAGCACTTAACGCAGGCAAATAGGATGTCTATGTTTAACAGAAGCACATGTGGATGAAGATACATGTCTCCAAAGACCCTCATGCATCTAATGGGCTCTGAAACGAGAGTCACACCTCCACCTAGGTACAGAAGTATGGCCAGATGTTGGCTCTCCTGGTTGTGTCCTGGATGCCCCCATCATTTCCCCAGTGGCTGCACCACACTAATACTACTACAGGAGGGAGTGTGATAGTGCTTCCTCCACACAAGGTGAAAACCTTGAAAACCTTCTTACACTTCTCTGCTTCTGCTCACCATCAGCATTTTCCTACACCCTTTCAGAAAGCACCACAGCTTGCTCACAGTGCTGCCATTTCAAAAGCATCCTGTCACACCTGTATGTCTGGGTCACCAGCACATTGAATTGTCTATTGCTTTGTACAAGTCCCTGCTCACAAAGGCTCTACAATTCTTTGTTTTCAATCAGAGCTCAAATTTCCTCCCCCCCCCCATATACTGATTTGTGATTCTAAAAGTGGCCAAGATTCACAGCTTCCTTTTTGGCTTCTCAGGGGTGTAATATCATCCATGGCAGAGAAATCTTGTAAGCCTCATCAACCGCAGTGCGATGATGCTGCCTTCACACAGCTGTAACTCCAAATAGAAACTGACTGTTCATTTCATACCATATTTCAGACACATCAGCACATCTTTGCTTCTGCTTCCTTTTTTTCATTTAACACAAATTAATCTCTTTTCTGTGTCCTGTTCACACTAAAATGTGGGTTTCAGAAAGAAAAAATAAACTTTATTGGGCCTGAAGAAGGCAGAAAGTATTGAGGTTTGCAACCCCACCTCCGAGCTGAAAATTGGAGCCCTCCACAATTCCCCTGCCCCTGGCATGGCAGCGAAGCCTCCCACACTGCCTCCTGCTCCTTCCAGGACTGCTCCATGGGCTTTATCTCTCCCCTCCCATTCCAAGTGCCTGACTCCTCTGGCATTTCTGCTCACCTCCCACATTACAGGCAACCCGGACCTCTTCGCGCTGTCCTCATGTGCTCCCCAGGGAAAAGGCAAGACTCTCCTTTCTCCTTCCTCCACCTCTGGTCCTGAGGCTTTGCAGATGTCCAAGCTGCGGAGCTCCATAACACGGCCTGGTTGAAAGCCTTTTGTCCCAGTTCTGGGTACTCAGAGCAGCCGGAGCTCAAACCCTGCTGTGCTTCTCTAATTGGAAAGCATTAGTCTTATCTCCCGTTCCCTCCTCCAGCTGTCAAAAGATCCAAAAAAATCCCCTCCAGGACCAATTAAGGGTACCAATTTGGAGGTCATCTAGTAAAACAGAGGTGAGACAGTAGCCCAAGGACTGAACTAGCTTTAATCCAGATATCTGAGGAAGCAGTTCTCACAGCCAAGCCAACAGATCACACTCTTCATCTAGCTTGTGCTCTCTGGACAGTCCCTTACTATGTCTTCGCAACTCATTTGATCACGACTAGATGGTAAAAGCTAGATAGTGCACACAGCCATATTCTCACACTTATACACTCGTGTACAGTGGCTTTCTAAGGTCCAAGGTGGCTTTCTAAGGTCCAATGTAGCTTTCTTGCTGGGGAAAGGCTACAGCCGCCTTGAGCAGGATATCAGGCCATGCCTACAGTGAACTGCAAACCTGGCAGCTGCAAAGGGCTTCTCTGCACTTGAACACACAGAGGTTTGTGTACAGAGTGTCTTCACAAACCAAAAGAACAAAAGCCAGCACCTCACGAATTAGCCTTGTGTGGGCATCTCCAGCAGTGGCTGTCTGAGATACAGCAGTTATTTCCAGCCAGAGATTGAAGGCAGATATCTCTGTCCTGCTTGTTACCAAGCTCCTTCATTGCAAAGAGGCTGGAGTAGTTGCGTATTCCTAATGGTCTTCACTTTGAAGAGGTAAAGAAAACTGATCTTCTTCTCCGGCTCACAGGGAGCTGAGTCAGTACAGGAGCAGCTTTTGCTTCTTTACTTATGAGTAACGCAAGTTTGAACTCAGTTCTCAAAATATATGCCTCACCAGCTAGAAGCTGCTAGACTCTAGTTATTCTTAGCCCCCAAAGTCACTGCGATAAGAAGCTAAATGAAAGCTATTCCCAATAAAAAAAACATACTGAAATGAAAATATTTATCATACTGCTTCTGAAAATGAGAAAAAGCTCTTCATTTTCAGGGCCAACAGCACGCTGTTTCTATAAGAAACCACTTCAAAGCTGATGTTTACTCGCCTGGACTCTCTGGAGTAAAAATGAGTACAAGGTGTTTGTAAGGGACCTGCCTGTATCCTCCCACCTGGGATCTTCTCTACATGTTTGATGAGGAATTCACACACCAAGCAGAGCAGCTGCACCAGACACACGGGATCCTGGCAAGCAGGAGCTGCCATAGTACAGTAATGCCCCATGAACACTTCAGGGAGAGAACTGGAAGAAGTTGAACGAGTAAATCCCATGCCCAGCACGTGAGATTGGACAAATCTGCTGTTCTGACTTAGTAGTATCTTACACCAGCAAAACTACCGCTAGCAGGGTGAGCCTGATGGAAAAACAGACCCTTTTCTGACAGAGCTGTTGATGCAGGTAGATCTGACCTATGCATTCCCCATTCATTTACAGCTCCATTCATGGAGTTTGAAAATGAAGCTTAGCACCTACACAACTCCCCAGCTTTCATCTTACAAATTTGTCAGGTAACAACAAGCTGAAGCTTTCGGGCTCATCTTTTTAAAAGCTGATGACAGATTTAAAGACCAGTTTTCCTAAGCCCTGCACATATTTCTTAATAAATAACACTATAACAAAAGATCTCTCTCCCCACGTCTCACACTGCTTACATCCTTAGAGCATCAGAGCTACGGCAGTCCTTGGCTACATGAATATTCAGGGAGATCATGGCAGCTTTCAGCAGCATCGGTCTGAATTCCTACAGGATGGCCTTTGGGATTCAGATCTTCCTCTGCTCTGGGGAAGATTTATGGGTCTGCAGCCAAGAACAACCCACACTGCTATGGTTTGTAGGATCTACACTGTGCACCAGGAGACAAGACAAGAACATCATCCTTAAGATCTGGCAGCCTGAAATGAGCCATCATCAGTGTTTACTCCAGCCACCCCAAGAAGCCTTGTTGGGAAAGCAAGCCCCAGTACTGCCAGCCTACCTGTGCTTATTGAGCAGATGTGATTCCTCTGAAACCTGTGTGAGACACAATGAGTGAAAAAGCAACACTGGAAATAAATGCCTTTCCAGCTTTCCTTCTTGGGCCTGCTTCTGCTGCTGGTGAAGCAAGGGGCAAAGCTTCCCCTTGTGCAGCCACACTTCTCCCTCCTGTTTTTGCCAGCTTTGGGTCCCCTCTGATCCCCGTCTGCTGAACAATCAGGAGACAAGGAGTGCTTAAAATTTTATGAAGAAGAGGTTAGGAGGGCCAGACCCATAGATCTTCATTGCACTTGCAATGAGTTTCTCTCATCACACAAGCGCCAGCACTGCTTTTGCTTTGCAGCTGCTAACAAAAGCCCTCTGCAATACCCATCCTTCATTGTGAGCCTGGCCTTGCAGAGAGAGGACTGATTTGTCCAACCTGGAGCAATTCACTGCACAACACCAAGGCCATGAAAATGATTTTCACTCTTTAACAGTCAGGGAAAGGGCAAGGTAATACAGTACAAATGAAGCAAGCACAAGACAGCACAGAATGCTAATAGCAGGGATGTGAAAGCTAGAGAGTGACTTGAAAGCTTGCCATCAAGTAAGGGTATGTCTCACCCTGCTCTAGCATAACCCTTGCAAACCTTGTGACTCAGGTTCATCATGAATCACCACACCCTCCCTGGTTTCCTCCTGAAACCGAAAGATGCATTTATGGCTGGCCCACAGCAATGTTAAATAACAGCCTTTCTCATGCTTGCTCGGCTGCCTGGTCCTGTAAACATGGGGTAGAGATGAGGCATATTCCCCACGCAGCCTACCTAGCCAGAGGAGGGGACATGTAAGTCCATACACAGCCAAGAACACAATCAGGCACGTCCTTTCAGCAGGCTCCAGGGCTAAATATGCTGCTTTCTGAGGTTAACACAAACCTCTGGGGCTCAGTGCAACCGTTGTGTGGCTGGAAGGAGGGAAGGGTTTCTGAAAGCAGAAGCTGGCACCAGTGACATGCAGAAAGCTGCCGGTCCTCCTTACCCCGTCCTACCACTATTCCCAGCTCTGAGCCTCTGCTTCAGCTCCACCATTCAGATCTTAATCAAATTCCACTCAAAATTAGTCTTTTCTTCAGCCAGTTCTCTGATGAGTAACCAAGTTACATCAATGGCTGAGTCATAAGAAGCAAGCCTTTGTGCGGTGAGAGTAAGCTATGGAAACTCCCTGTCACATCAGCTTTGTGACTGCTGTCTTCAGATGTTTCTGAAAAAAGCAGCTTCTCTATACCACAGTTAGCTCAAAGCCTGTCAGTGGCAGGGGATAAATGTTTTGAAAATGTTAGCAAATGATTAAAAGGTACCTTAATTGAAAAGAACAGAAGCAGAACTGCACATGGGGAGATGGACTGGTTTGCCTAGTTCCATGGTACATGATCCTATGGGGACAGAGGTGATCTGGGTGCTCTTGCTGACTGATGCCATCTTCCTCTTTAATATGGGCAAAGTCAGAGTTTCAAGGTCTAAAACCAATCTGAAGGTCGGTTTTTAAAAACCTGGCACCCAGTTTACTGAGCTCTTTACAGTTCAGGGGAAAAGGGGAAGAACACTTACTATGGGACACTTACACTGCCTTTGATAGCAGTGAACACTTAGGCAGTCCCAATACTTCTCTAACCCATGTGCAGTTTATGGGCTTTCTGATCCACAGTTTGTAAACAATCTTTATGATTAATAGCCTCAATGGACTTTTCTCCCTTGAATTTCCCTAACCACCTTTTGAAGCCCTTTATTCTTCAGCGTCTACACCAGAACAGAAAGCTCTACAGTTTAATGCCAGACTGTATAAAAAAGCACTTTCATTTGTTTGTTTAAAAACTGAGTTACTGAAAAAAAAATGAGTTCAGTATATGACCCTAGGCTCTCATTTGGGGAAAAAAAAAAGTAAATAATCTTGTTCTCTATTCACCTTCACCATTGCACTTATGACATTGCAGCCTCAAAAATAGAGCCTTTCAATCATCCCTCTTCCTAGCCAGTAAAAAGTCTTCTCAGGAGAAGTGCTCCTATTCCTTTTACCGTTTCTGTTGCTTTTATCCACATTCTTTGTACTTCAGCTCATTTTCTTTTTTCAGCAAGGGAGTTAAGAATTGTATGCTCTGCTCTGGGTGTGCAGCATCCCAGCAGTGAGTACAAAATTTTTCTAGAATAACTTATGTTTTCTCTTTTGTGCTCTTTTCCTGTTTGAACAGTACCTAACATCTTTTGCCGTTTTCTCCCTGCTGAGCACTGAGCTGACATTTTCATAGGGTTATACCTGATGAGTCTAAGCTCTTCTTTCTGAGTGGCAATAGCTAATTTTAGACCTCACTGCTGTGTATGGTTAGGATTGTTTTGTTTTCCCTTAAGTACATGGTATACATCTGTTATTCTACCATTCAACCAATAGCCATCATCAGATCCTTCTGTTAATTTTTACTGTCAGTTTTAATTTTTATTATTCTCAGTAAGCTCTGCATCATCAGGAACTGCTGTCATTTCCTTACTCAATCCTCTTCCAGATCACTTATGGAAACACAGAAAAGCAACCCAAGATAAATCACTATAGCAGTCTATTAGTCCCTTCCTTCTCAGTTGTGAAAAATCAGTCATCAATCCATGGAAGTTGCTTTTCTTCTAGGTTGTTGATTGTTTATTTTACATGTATCCCCCTGACCACTGATTTAATCCTCTGTTGTTCTTTTCTACCAATTTTCCAAGGACAGTCTGAAGTTTCCCATGTAGTTCTCTTATGCTTTTCTAGACCCCGATCCTAAGGGACCTGGCTGTTGAGTTTTCTCCAGAAAATCTGCTCCTTCATCACCATGTATCTTCACAATATTTGAGGAATGCAAATTCAAAAGAAAAAAAGAAGGAAAAAAAGAGATCCATTTATAGGAATGTCAGAAAGTCTCAGAGTAAATGCTAGTAGTAGTCAAGTGTTTATGTATTTAGAGGCAATGCCATGTATTGAGTCATGGATGTCATCCGCTCTTCTCCTGGAACAGATCTCTGTGTTCTTGGCCTCGATACTGAAACATGCACAAAGATTTTGACGTTATTAGAAAAATGTTTATGTGTTGTTATGCCATGTGGTGTTACACCATAGAGGACGAGTCATTCATGCCAAACTCTGAAAATTGCCACTGCAAAAACTCCTACCTAATGCTAATCAGTGAACTGAATGTGATCAAAATGTCCAAGTAAAACATGTTTCATCCAGTGAAACAACTGATGATTTTGTAAGAATTTTGTTCTGATTACTTTGTTCTCTCATTACAGCCAATTATATTAACAAAGGCTCAAATGTATACATTGCAAACACACTGTGTCTTAAGGCAGTAATTTTCTGGTTTCAGTGCATCAACCCATATTTTCTTTGCATTATGAGCATAACCACAAAACGAACTAAGCAAATATGTTACGTCCCCACAGAACTTTGTGGACAACTGACAAAGACTATCACTAATCTGCATACTACCACTGCTTTACATGTTTGAGCAAGTTCCTCTGTTCTACTGTTGGAGTATCTCAGGCATCTAAGGACTAAGCTTTAGAAGTTGTACCTTCCTCCTTTTGCATATGAGGAACCGAAGTGTAGAGACTTAGTCTATATATTCACTGTAACATGGGCCTAAAGTTACCTGTAAGGCCCAAGTTCTTCTTGGGCTGCTTGTTTGCCGAGTAAGAATTCAGCCAAGAAAAGGTCCTCAAGAAAACAAAAGTTACAGGGATAAAAGAGAAAAGTGATGAACCAGATTTGTATCAGTAAAGATTTTTTTCTCTAAAATGGGAGCAAAATGTTTTATGTCTTTATTATTGGGCTTAAAATTAAGATCCTTTGGCCTCAGATGGGCTTATTTTGGCCAGGAGAAGGCAGAAACACAAAATAAGCATTTCCTTGAAACCAGAATTGTAATGGGAAACAGGCTGACTATATCCTCAGTGGATCCAACCATGGCCCTATTTATTTACAGCCAAGCATGATGTATGCATGTACAATAGCCAAATTATCAAATATTCCAAGCTACTGTTGAGTACAGATTATGGGGTCAGCCTTTGTTCTGCTGCATGCACCAGCTTTGAAAGAAAGCCTTTGTAAAGGAAAATGGCCTGCTGTTTGTATCAGTTTCCCTCCCCAAAATGAATTCTGCATTTCTCCCAAAGACACACACTAGGTCTAAGTCTCACTTTTACAAAGGGGCTCTGTCTGGGTGCCTTTGCTTAGAACACAGATTTTATTTATCAAAACTGCATGAAATTCAGTGCCATGTCAATACTTAACATGCACAACCTGCTGCTTCTTCCACAGCAAGCTTAGTGGAAATAGTGATACTAAAGGAGAAGGAACCATGCCTTGCCCTGCCATGGCACTTCCATCCTTCCACCAACTCAGGCAACCTGGCAAAATCAGTGCTAGCTTAACACCAAACTCTCTCTGAAAACAAAACATCCCATGCCTTGCTCAAAACCAGAACGAAGACCTTCTAGGAAAAAGTGAGACAGCCTTTTGCAGACACCACATCCTTTTAATCAGTCTTCTACTAAGTCACTTAGCTAAGACTTTTGCAGACATTGTTTCAAAGAATGGATAGTGACCCAGAACCTGCAGATGGTGAAGTGATATCTCCATTATGAGAAGCAGGCTGGAAGAAAGCCCAAACCCATACAACCAGCTGTACCGGCCCACACCAAAGTCTCCATCCAACTAGCCGCACATTTAGGCTCTGTAAGTGATCATACCAGATGCCTCAGTTGCTAGTCCTGTCAAAGTACAGCATGTAGTGCTACCCTCCTCAGCCCCCAGCACTTTGTAGCTCAGGGACTTGCAGAGCCAGAAGCATTATCTTAACAGCCCTTGGTTTATTTTTCTCCCATGAATCGGTCTTCAATGAGTTTTAATGTCCACAACATCCTGCAGCAGGGAGTTTCATAACCTCTCATGTCGTGTGAGGAATCATCTCTTGTTATTTGCCTTGAGCTTTTCTTCTACTAGTTTGTTTCTGAGGTTCTATTTCTTTTGCTGGAGAGGACACTATACAGCTTTGCTGGATCCAATCAGTGTCCAACAACTCCAGCATTCTGAGGAGGGCAAAATGGTGGGAGTTGTGTCATTAATACAGTAATTTGGCTGTAGCTATTCCCTTTAACACACATCTTGAGATGGTTGGTCTTTCTTCCTGTGGCTCTGGATTGGTCATCCTAAGGTTGATGGAGGGAATTTCTATGACAAGAGACAGTCAAACCTATATAACTCATGAGCCTTCACCTTCCATCTTAAAGTCTGTAAAACACATCAGGCACACTGGATGCAAAGAGAGAAAGGAAGCCACCAGTGAACCACATCCAAGGCATGAGATGTAAGCTGAGACTGACATATGAGGAATGAGGAAGGAACCAAAGGAGGAGTGGCCTATCCAAAAACACCTCACCTCACATTACAAAAGTGGCTGCCTTTGATCACTACCCAAAATGGTAGGGAAAAACTGTGTATCATAGCCTTTCTTCATTTCTTCAGGCCACAGAAAGAGGTTTAAGTAAAAGGCAAGGGGAATTTTGAGCCAAACTCCTTTGTGGTCACTGAAATTGGCATTTGGTATTGCAGGCAAACCCCTCTTCAATGACTTTTCATAAAGCAATGAAGCTCCCTTCTAACTCAGCCTATGATTCTGGGGTTCTTTTATCTCCTGACAGAAATAACACTTTTATGACCATTAAAAAACCTGTTCTCTTCTCCAGTGTGAATGTGTTCATTTCTCATTAACACCAATTTGTTCCTGTGCCAGTATAGCTCATACGCTTGAACAGCTGGGGAGGCTTTTGCTCCTGTGTGGCACTGACACCTTTCCTGAAATACTCACAGATGATCACATCCTCTCTCAACTCTCATTTTGTTACGCTATATCAGCCAAAGTCTTTTAATCTCACACTGTAGACCTCCAGTAGCATTCCCCTTCTGATCCACTTTAAATTCACCATTCTGGGAATTAGCGAGAATTACACACTGCATTTCAAAGGATGCTCCTAGCTGAGTTATTAGCAAAGGGAACCCAAACTCCAGCAAGCTGGACATAAAAGCAGAAGGCTTTCCTGTCAGAGCTGGAAACATTTCCAAGCTCTGGCAGATTTAGAAATCTTTACACCAGTTGGATAAGAGATGGGGTGGGGAGTCACGTATCACCTGTACCCTTTGCTTCGAAGTTTGTAAATGGTTCCATCACCCATGGCAAGTACCAGCAAGCATGGCTTTGTTGTGTACCTGGAAGAGTACCAGACAGACTGAGGAATAAGAAGTTTATAGGAAAGCCAGAGCACTGAATCAGTTCAAAATTATGTCCTGTTAGTCCATGATTTGAGTGTGTCTGAATAATCAGTGCCAGAAATATAGTGCTTTATAAATTCCTTACACAGGAAACATAGCCATTAATTCTAAACAGCAATTAGGTAGAAATCTGGGGATGAGGGGAAGAAGACTTCAGCCTCTTCTTTAACAGCAATGGACGTTTGTTCTGGAAGCTTTTAATGTCTTCGAAATCACGGCTGAGATGCAACCACTGCTGCTGGGGAAATAAACATGATGGCACATGAATAAAAACCACTCTCAAGTGAGGAGTAGGAAAGAGGAACAGATGAGCCCTTTTACAAGACAAAGGACTTTCTTGCTCTCCAAGTGTCATCTCTAATAAAACAAAATATGAGGCAGACTGAAAACATCTTAGAAAAATTGACTGTGCTTAGCTATATCATATAATAGGACACCAGCGAGTCTTTACCTAAATTACACAAGCTGAGGCATTTCACCCATTCTGTGTCTCTAGGCTTCATAAATGCGTTTGTTTTTTCTCATCTTCCCATTACAACAACTGAAAATGTGCGCCTAAATCCTCGTGTATGTGTGCACCATTATTGACTTACAAATACTAGATTGCTTCCCAGCATTCTTACTTAATCTCCTGTGGTTCAGGGAACACTAAAACACAAAGATTATTGTGCGCTTGGTATTAGACATAATACCTTTGTCAGCTCTCTCAGGGCCCCTCCCTCAGGAATATTCAACCACTGCCACTGCTTTTCTATTCAAAACCAAAAAGCACTTTTCTTCTGTGTTCTGACCTTTGCTGTAAGCATTGCGAAGGGCTGAAGTGAAGGAACAAAAGACGAGGACTCCTTCTGTGCCATACATGTTCTTAACCTCCATCACTGCTGGAAACGAGTCCTGCTTTAATCTGAGCAGGGGCAAACACAAACCCAGCTCTCATCAGACCTTGGGACAACAATTCCTGCAGCTATGCAGTAATGACATTCTCGGCATGGCAGATCTCTATCTAAAACTCAGCTACTTGATAGGAAGAGGAATGTCTGCACAAACATTGTGTCTCTCAGACATTCCTGAGCTCTCCTCCAGCCCTGCCTTCATGTCATAAGCCCCATAACAAATGTTTCAGTCTCCCTGAGGGGCAAGGCACAGCTATAGGTAAAATATCAGGAACCTGACATGGATCACCAAGACAGCAAGTAGAAAAAGATCAGAAAAAAAACCAACACAACCCTGATCCAAATATTTGGCATTTGGTCTAGATGATCACTGTTGATCCCTTCCAACTGAAATTAATATATTGTATTCTATTCTGTCCTGTTCTGTATTAGTATAGGTAACGAGAACATAGAGCAATACAAGCTAAGAGTGATTTGGAAGTAGCTTGTTGCACTGAAAAAATCTGATTTTTAAGAACTCAATCCAGTCAGCACAACAATATCCTCAAGCCCCATCTTCCAACTGCACTGGTGTTTCTTTTCATCCCTTTTACAATGGGACTGAGCAGCCAAGGACCAGCACAAGGGTGCTGTTGAACAAAATTAGACTTGCCATCAGCTCTTTTGCCTGAAACAAAAAAAGTGTGGCCAGCTGTGGATTAGAAGAGAAAAAGTGGCTTACGGTGTAACCAAAGAAGAATTTGGTCCATTGGTGCTCTTCCATTTACACATTTCTGAGACAACTGGCAGTGATAGCTCCAAACAGAAATTCAGATAGATAGGCATTTAACAACACCTTTGGTGATCACGCTCTCTCCAGGCAGGCAGGTGAAGAGCCCATGGAGGGTTCAGTCTTCTTTTTGATGATATGAGGTTTTCGAAGTGAAAGCACACTGCACATACACGTTTGGGGAAGCAAATCAGCTCCTGAATCCCCTCAGCCACATCACATGTGCATCCAGCTCTGAACACATATGCACAATGTGGCTTTATCCCAAGAAAGGAGCATTTTTGTGTTCACTGTTCACCCCCACGCTCATATCTGCTTCGGTCAAAAGGGATTTTGATGAAAATGAGGGGTATTTACATAGAGTTTCATTTTCTCATCTTGTTTTATTTTTGCTCAGCTTTGTTCCTCACTCCTACATGATGGCGAGAGGCTTTATATCCCATCAATTGTAGTTTATCTTCTATAAGCAATTTTTAGGTCCACATATACTGTCCCTGTCGTGTCCAGCTCGGAAAGCATGACTGACAAACGCTGAGCATTAAAGATGAGTAGAGCAGTGACATATGGAGGAAGGCGAAGAGCTCCCTTGCTGTCTTTTGTCTGCCCCAAGTACAAGGGCACTGAGCTGCAGATCTCTTGCACATAACACAGCTCCCAGACACTTTATGGTCCTATGGACATAGCTGGGAAGTGGATCAAAACATCCACCCCCCAACTGTCCCAGTACACACAGTCACCATGTGGGAAAGAGGCCTCAAATCAGACACTGAAATTGCCTGAAATGGGCTTATGCATGAGGCAGCTTGGGGAGCAGCTCTGCAGGTCCCATCACGGCCAAGAACAAGGCGTCCTGCCTGCCTTCCATGTGGCCAGCCCTGCTCATATGGAGGGCTGCCCCAGAACGAAAAGGGATCAGACAAAGGCAAAGGAGAAAAACAATGTACTCGAGCAGGACAGATTTAGGTTCCCTGCTCCTCTTCACACACCAAAGTACCAAAAACTTGCAGAGAAGGAAAAAAAGGCTAAAGGAAAAACAACAGTGGCAGCAAAAGACAACTGCTATTTCCTAAATAAAAAATAGCTCTTTCAAAATCAGGTTTACACCCTCAGAGAAATATTCCATGGGATACACACATTTTTTCTGCTGTGTAGATCTGCAAAACAAAATATTTACCTGCTGAGAATTGCAGAAGATACCAATTAGAAACATTTCTTTTGAGTAAAAGAAAACCTGATGAGCCACGCTAGTGAACCACCATCCCTGAGAGAGGCAGTCTTCTTCCATTTCTCTCCTTTTCCACTAAAAACAGAGGAGCGTTTTACGAGCAAACAGTAAAGCCTCAGGTCTCATTTTCCAATTTGAAGTCTCAGAGAGGCACAGCACAGTGTTCCTACCCTGTAACTATCCTCCAGTCTCCTGTAATCACACTCACTGGTCTAAGCTCAGCTCACAGGCTCGCAGCAGCCCTTTGCAAAACACTTCATTATGATTTTTCCAACAGCTATCCCTTTCTCTCTCAACCACGACTTTCCCTTCGTTTTCTCTCTGGATAGCAAAGCTGAGTGGCTCTGCCTGAAACAAGAATCATCTCCAGCCCTTAATTCCTGCAGGAGACAGCACTCCTGACCCACAAAGGGAAACTAACTTTTCCACCCAACTCCCCCCACTTGGCTGATGATATTTAGCCCAACTCCACTGTTCCGCTGCTGATCAGTAGAGCCAATGTGTTTTACTAAAGGTGAAAGCATCCATCACCTCTTTGCGTCGATGTTGCAGTGAAACACTGAAGGGGACCGAGATCACGGAAATCATGATCCCTCGAAGGTGGCACAGATGCAAGGGGTCTGTCCCCAGCTTCCGTGATAACCCCACACACGTCCCAGCCCCGGTCCATGGATTCAAGCCCCCGTGTCTGGGCAGAAGAGCCCCACGCCGGGCACGGGGTGAACACGCCGGGGCAATAAGCAGCATGGGGTGCAAGACGCTTCTTGCCGGGGCGGATGGCAGCGTTTGCCTCCAGGGTCCCCTCGGCAGAAAAGGCGCACTAGGGGACCCCAACCGAGAGACTCAGGTCCCCCCTGCGGCGAGTAAAAGGGGAGACGAGGGGGGACAGCAGGGACGGCCCTTCTTCGGGGAGGTTCTGCCCAGGGCTTTTCTAGGACGGACCCGGAAGAGGGGCCCGGGCTGCCGTCGGGGATCCCCCCATAGGGGCAGCAGGACCCCGCACCGAGAGCAGAAACTTCCCGACCCGCCGCACCGCCCGCGCTCCGCCCCGGAACCGGGCGCGGCTCCCGCGGGCGGGCAGAGCCCGGCGGCTGCGGGCTCAAGTGAGGGGTTTGGGGTATCTCGTCTTTCCGTTCCCCTCCCGCAGGAGGCCGCCGCGGTAAGACCGAGCTCCGCCGGGGGCGGTAGCGGGGTGATCCGGGTCGGGAGAAGTTGGGCTGAATCCTCTCCCTTCCCTGGGTTGCAGCTCGGCTGGGCATCCTCCCCTCGGATGTGCCCCGGTCCCAGCTGGTGAGACCGTGTTGGTGTTAAGGGAGGAAGGACAGCCGCCGGGCTCCGCAGGCTGCCCGGGGAGGCTCTGCGGAGAGGGGCTGGCTGGGCGGACTGCGGGTGCGACGGTAAGGAGGCGTGTGTGGGACCTGGGCTAGGCTGGGCTGCAGATGTGGTGGCTGATTGCAGCGCTGGGACGCGGTCCCGACTGCCGGTTTGGTAGTCCGTCAGATAAGGTGGCAGTCCGTTCGGATTGCAGATGCAACAGCGCGGTGTATAGGTGGGACGAGGTCCAGGTTGCAAGTGCGGCGGTGGAACATACAGGTGGGAGTTAGTTTGAATTGCGGTTTCAAGGATGCCGTGTGCGGGCTGGATGTGGTTTGGGTCTCAGGTGAAAGCACACAACGTACAGGTGCGATATGGTCCAGGTTTCCAGTGCAACGGTATGACGTGTAGGTGCAAAGTGGTCCAGATTGCAGGTATGTGACAGTGGGATGTGCGTGCGGAAAGAATGGTGTCCCATTGTGCGTGAGCGTCACAGTACATTTCCTAACATACTGGCTGCTGCGTCTGCTCCTGGGGCTGAGACAGTTCCAGGCTTTTATTTTGAAATACTCTGTTTTCCAATGGGTTTTGGACAAGGTCTCCCAAGTGCTGCCCGGGTTTACTCACATATTTCTGTTGCGCCTCATCCTCCCTTTTGCTCAATAGCTCTGCAATAACGAAGTGGCTTCTTTCAACATCAGCACCCAGACCTGAATTCCAGAGTTTGGGGGTGGGGAAGGAGTGCTCCTATACACTGATCTTAGGAGAAATAACCCAAAAGGGTACTTTCCCGTACCAGATTTGCATTGTGAGCTCTGTCGTTTTTCTCGGTTTCCCCAGACTGAGGAATTTCTCTGAGTAAACACGCTGTAGGCTGCGAAACACATCAGGCTCCCTGGTAGACTGCAAGGAAACTTCTGGCCTAAATCAGAAGGAAGAGTTAGAGAAAGTTGCAGTAAGGTTGCAGTCATCCTACTGGATTTGCTCAAAATTTGGGCTGTCTGGCTGCTAATCTCATTTCTTTTCCATCCACTTTAGCTTGCTTTTAATACTACACAGAGGAGCATGGGCTGTCACAACTGGAGGGCGGGGGATGGGACTACAGGAACCTATGAGGAGCTGCGATTTTTTTTTTTGTCCTATTAGAAGTTAATAATCCCATTCTAGGCTGTCATCCAAGAATTTTGCTTCAAAAATGCAAGCAGTGTACAAGAACCATTGTGTAGAAGATCCTAAATGTAGGACAGGAAGGCACCAGACAGGTCAGCAAATCTAAGTACTGAATGATATTACGCCTTATTGCACTCCGCTGTAATTCCTTCCTTCCCAGTTGCCCAGGAAGGGAAATTTTCAGCACTCTTCTGAACTAATACTATTTTTTTTCCTCCAATATGTCACTTTATCTTACTTTGTATTTGCCTTTCGATTGCTTAGTTAGAGAGATGCTTTTCTCTCTTATCAATATAGAAATAGGAGCTGCATATTTTTCTCTTCACTGTGCAATGCCAGACAAGCTAGAACTTGCTGTCAGCTTTCATGAAGCAGGCTCCAGCTTCTGCTGATTCCTGGCAGTCCTGTGCTGGGCTTCTCACTCTCCAACTTCCCCATGGAACAGCAGAGCTGCAAGGCTCAGTGTTTGACACCTCACCTAGAAATAATACCTCACCTGGTAGGTACCGCAATTAACCCCTTCTCAGGCTCCTCCTATCTGATGATGGGGATGAGAAACTGGGATTTTCATCCCCAGGCGTCTGTCCAACCTCTGTTTCCTGCCGTCAGCACTGATCTTATTCCAGCCCTCTTATTAATCCTATTTTTATTGCATGTACCCATGTTCTGTGCTTGTGTGATATCCTCCCAGCTTTCTTCCACTTGCTCTGTTGTTAAGGGAGATGTTGGGGTTTCCCTCACTTTCAGTATTGTCCACTGCCAAACTTGGACTGATCCCCTCCATGGAAAGCTGTCTGATCCTTTTAGGTGTGTACCCTAGCTATTACAAATTTTCATAACTTAAAAAACCTGGAAGTTTTGTGTCTTAACTCCCAGTTTCACTGAGCTGTGTAGCAAATGGCTGCACTTCAGATGCGTTGGAAGCTGGACTGTATGCCTTTCTTATGTGCTAGGTATGCCAGATAGGTTTCCCAGAGTAACTGAGTAGAACATTGTTCTTAGCAATACAAAATAAGTTGCATTTTGTCCTTCATTCCCCTTCCCTTCCATCTCTTTTAGTTTCATGTCTTCTATTTGATTTTTTTTTTCTGGAATGATTATTCTGTTGACAAGTGTTTTTTAATCCCACCATTGTACCGTAAAGAACCCTGTGTAGACGATGGGCGTAATTCGGCAGTGGGTAGTAACACAATGCCATAGATTGGGCAGCAAACAATATTCATAGAGCTGAAACAGTTGAGGGAACTTCAAACAAACTCATATATGAGCTCAGGTCTAACTCCCAGTTGAATATCCTTGCTCTTATTATTTGCAACAAGGCCTATCAGTAATGATTCAGAGGAAATGCCACACACTGCATCAACAAAGTCAACTCATAGGCTCACGTAGTGACACTGAACAAATCCAGCTCTGCTGGGTGCAAAATACTGCTATCGGTAGGTGCAAATGAACACATCACAAGGAGTTATCCCTTTACCATTCATTAACACTGTACATTGCTTATTATCTAACTGGGTGAAAAATAGGTAAATATTTTGCAGAAGGTAGATGAAGTCTTGCAGTATGATAACCCTAGTGTTCAGTGCAGGAGGGAGGCTCAAGAATGACTGCATTTTTCCGTATAATGTCTTTGGTATTACCCACCAAACTGGAGTTTATACCAGCGTTTCTCAGCATTGCATGTGCCACCACAGTTCATCACACAGTGGTTGTGAGCATTGTGCTGTCATCTCCCAGTGGCCTGAAAAAGCACTGAGAGGACCAAGTGTTGCAACAGAGTAGGCAATCTGTATTTTAACAGACAGAGAGCGCTTGGGTCCTGTGCTGTCAACCAAGATGCAAAGACCAAATTGAGAGAAGGAAAAAAGTTACATCAAGTTTTGAGCCCTGGCTTTCTCCTTCTAACCAAGGGCAACATCATTCTGATAGGTCTGGTGTGGGGCTGTCATGTTATTCCAGTTGTTCCAGTTCTCCAAAGGTGCTATATGAGCTGGAGTGAAGAACAAAATGGGAATGATTCAAAAAATGGTTCACTACATTTCAGCGACTGCCCAGTGCCACTCAGGATCCTTGTCAAGGGCAAGCATCGTCTGGTTCCCTTTTCCTAATCAAAAATAACTAGTGAGCAGCAGCCAAGCCTTATGATTGGTACCAGATGTCGTCGGTGGTACACAAGGAGCTGCTTTTATGGAACAGAATGTGGAAACAAATAGGAAGAGGGTGCGTGGGGTTCATGAGCCCCTGAGTCATAGCCTGGCGTCTAAAAGAGTAGCTGCAGTTAAAAGTAAGTAATTGTGCGTTGTGGAAGGTGAACATTTGTTGCTGTTCTGTCAATGTAGCCTTTCACATCTGCAGAAAGCATCAGGAGAGGGCCTAACAGCATGATGGTTTCTCTGTTTGATGTAATGAACAGGTATTGCTCAGATTCAGCTGTTTCTACCAGTTTGATACCTGAGCTGACATTTCAAAGTGCTGGGAATGCTGAAGCCACAGATCAATGGAAATCTTAAGCAAGCAGTAGCGTCTGCAAAAAACTCTGTAGCGTTTCATGGTGTATTTCAAGGTGCTCTGAGAAACCTGCTGAGCTGATAAAGGAGGGCAGGCAAAGCCAGAAGAAGGACTGAGAGCCAGTGGATGAAGTCCTCATCCCAGCATTGGAGCCACTCATTCCAAAGTATTTAAATACTCTGAAAGTAACAGCTCACTTTCAGAAGGGATGTTGCTCCAGCACTATGACAGGTAAAAAAAGTAAAGACAAATGAAGAGCTGCCAAATTTTGTAGTTGGGGTACAGTGTTGATCTTGGCATGGTTATGGTAGGTGTCACCAGGTGGTGCTATTTTGTATTGACTTCCATTTGTTTTTCTTACCATGACCATTATTTTGCCTCAGCTGAGGAGTATATGGTATTAATTTTGGGGACTGTTTAAGGGCAGAGGAGGAATTTGCTTTTTGCGTTGCTGCTGCATTAGAATCTGTTGTACAGGTGTCCTCAGTCAGTCCTTGGTGCTAGGAGGACCGTCCCAAAAAGGACATGAGAAAATCCAGTTGATAGGTTGTATAGGTGCTCACAGAATACCCACAGGTTCAGTAACACTGATTTCTCCCCAGATCCGGCATGCACATTGCCTCTGCTGTTCCCAAGCTGATAGTTAATGCTGACATAGGACATCACTAATGGCAGCAGGCCACCTTGGGACTGCGTGGGTCTCTGCTTTTCCAGCTGGGAGAGCCAAGTCGCGTTTTAATGAGTGAGGACAGAAAAGGAATTTGGAGATCACTCCAGGAAAGTGTGGGAAAGGAGGCACCCTGGAACCATAAAACCTCTAAATTTAGTTGTAGCTTGAAATGGAAAATGTTGGTGATTTTGCCCTTGCAGAGGTCAGATGAATTTGGAGACCTGCAGCTCTGGTCTGCAGTGAGCTTTTCCATGTGGAATTGGGACTGCCTGCCTCTGCTTTGCCCCTTGGCAGGGCTGATGCCACACAGGGGGCATGCCATCCCCATCCCAAGGACTGCACAGCAATCATATCCCTTTCTGGAGGCACAGCCTCTCCCAGCAGGCTTGGGAGGGAATAAGGCATAGAAGCAGCAGCAGCTCTTGGGCAGCAGCAGAGCCTCTTTCCTCTCTCCAGATCAATGAATGACAATGGCATAATCTCTATTTATTTGTTTATAACTTTGTGGAGCAGGTCTGTGTCAGTGTAGCTAAAGGAATAACTTTGTTACCCTCTGCTCTGTCTTAAATTGCATTATTTTTAATAAGGCAGCTATCTCCATGCTGCTTCTGTTGTGCTGGTTTCCCCTATCTGGGAGCTGTCTGCTCGTCCATCCTGCTTTTCTGTTAGGTCACTGCGTGGCTGAAAGCAGTGGGCTAGGCGTTAGTGTTATTTTCTGACCAGGGCCTAAGGTGATAACACAAGTTCCCGTAGTACAAGGTAGCAGCTTTTTGTTGAGTGATGTCTTAGTTTCCCACAACCTGAAAGCAAACCAAGCCATGGCAAATCAGCACTTTGCACCACCTGGCCCCGATCAAGGTACTTCACCTAAATAAGGGGATGGTTACTGCTGCCGAAATGTCTACTTTGAGGGCAGGTACAGCCCCACATGTGATGGGGGTGCAGCCCAGGGGGACTGCAGGAGGACAGGCAAAGCAACACAGCCCTCCCTGTACCATTAGCTTTGTGCAGGTCCATCTCTTTCAGCTCCTTCCCTCCAACACAGCAGGTCCCCTGAATGCATGGTGTGGCAGCAGGAGGTTCTGGGGTTCAGCTTTGGAGTTTTGCCCCCTTTGCTGCCCAAAACTATGGACCCTGGGTGGCTGCCTCCACTGTACTGGTTGTGTGAGTAATCCTCCCTCACACCCCAGAAACAGCCACAATCTCCTCCTTTGTGTGTTTCTAGCTCAGAAAAGGCTGATTCATTCTCTGAAGGAGATTAATTACTTCTGTTGTTAAGAAAAATCCTTTGGAGTTGGTCAGCTTAACTTTCAGCCGCCTGTTCAATGCAGTCAAACAAATGTGCTCTGAGCCAGGGCAATGAAGTTTTCACGGAAAAAGAAACTGTGGATTGCGGTATTTACCTGGCACTTCAGCAGTTTGCTCTACAATTTAGGAAGTATTTGTGAATGTGACTTGTTCTGGACTTGTATGACAGGTCATGCAAATTGGAGCCCACTGTGAAGGTGAACTGGGGAATAAATATTTTTATTCCCTGATAGGTTTTGTAACTTGTTTCCCTTCTGGTTTACATCATGCTGATGTAGCACGTGGCTTCGCAAGTAGCTTGCATCCGAAGCCTGGCTGAGCTGCTCCATTTCTTCCCTGAGAGGCTGCTTTCCAGCCTGCTTGGCTCTGCTCACTTGTTTATGCACTGATGGGCTGTAGTTCCGCATTTCAGAACAAGCTGTCCAATATTCATGAGTTATTTTGTATTTACCCAGTCCTGAGGCTTCTTTTACAAGCCTGGGGATAAATTCTGGGGCTTGTTATTTCTGTTACTGGAAATGGACCGAACCTCCACAACCATTAGCAAGCCATAAATGTGGCCTCTATTTCCTAGAAGAAAGGTAAGAGAAAGGACTATCACAAAGCTAAATGGATTTACAAGCCTATAATTCCCAAACCCCTCTTCTGATTACAGTTCCAAGTATGTGTTGGTGAAAGCCATATGTGTGCAGATGAATCACTTATAAAATGATATCCTAGTATTAGCTGTATATTTATCAGATAAATATAGTGATTTTTGTCATGAAAATCAGTGACAGCCACATGCTCAGCTGGTGTAAGGTGCTACAGGTCTTTGGACTATGCAAACCTGAGGATATGACTGAACAACTGATTTCATTGCAAAGAAAAAACCAGTATCAACTACTTGTTACTAAAGTGATTTAAACTATTATACAAGAAAAACTAAAAGAGATCCAAGTGTTGATATAAGAGATCCTGCATGTAAGGTAGACCTGTGTATAGTAAGGTCGTTCTTCAAAGCATGAGAATTTCCCATCATAAACGTCCGTCTGGTGGGGCCATATTAAAGTCCGTTCACTCAGTATTAATTCCGATACTGAGTTAGAACTGGAAGGATCATATCTAGGAAGACAACTTCAGGTTCTCTTGGAACAGTTGGACCAACTCCTGTAGCAAAGCAAAGGGTTAAGCCAGTCAATATTCTAGGATTATTGTGTTATAAAATAGGGACTTCAAACTTTTTCACTCAGCAGTAGAAAAAATAGTCCAAAGGCACCTTTGGAGATTAGATTTGAAACCATGCTAAGCCACTTTTTTGCAAGAATTTCTTTAAACGGCTCAGATACTTAACTTTTTGAATTAGCAGTTGAGCACGTTCTCTGGTTACTCCTAGTAACGTCCATATTCAGACAAGCTCACAGAAAAGTACCAGTCAGTATCCATGCCTGTTCTCCTTATTGTGTGCAACATGTATTTTTCCTGTGCCATTAGGAGCCTGAGCTATGGTCAGCCTTATCTGCACAAAAATGCTCACAATGTTTGCTCTTGAGCCGTTTGCCAGATGAGGTACCAGCAGCCGTGATTCATTAGGAGCAGAACAGAAAAGCTGATCTCGATAGGAGGGAGTTGTGTTTGTAGCCTGTTTGGAGAACAGCTGGAAAAAACGCTGCTTCCTTATATACTATTCTGGTGTTTCATAGCTTTTTTCAGCAGGGTTGTCTGTTAATATGGTTCCTTGTAGCGCTTTGGCTTAGTAATGCCTATAACAGTTTCCCCTGTGGACCTCCTGCCTCAAACTGTTTTTTTAGGGAAGAGCTATTCTCTGCCTGAAGATCTTCATCCTTGAGCAAGTGAGGAGAGTTTGTGCCTGTGCTGGAGTACAGCTAAACCCTGCACAAGACTTGGCTGCCTCCCTCCCCCTGGGGCGGGCTCTAAAGGTCTTTTTTCTGTAATTACATCTCACCATTGCAGCACCAATGTGTGTGCAAGGGAGCAGAGTTCAGCCGCTTCGGCAGCCTTCATCCTAGCAGTTCCTAAGTGGTTCCCCTGCAGCCTTAGCATGGGTGTAATATAGGTGTGTAGAATAAATATATTGAATAAATATCAGGCTCTTTACTCAGCCTGTGTTTAGGAGCACATAAATCTTTTAGAAACCCATGCATGGGTCTGTGCCCTTTGCTCAGGGTAGAACTGCTGGGTGCAGTTTGGCGTTTTGGCAGAAAATTTTGTGAGTGCCTGTCCAAAGTACTGAGTTCCCTGCAGTTAATGGTTTAATGTTCCCAGCTGGAAGCACCCTCCCCAGAGCAGGATGTTTTTATTGTTTCAGAAGCTTCCTACCAAAGGAGCTGTGGAGAGAATGTTTCGGATATTTAAAGCAGATCAACCCCATTAAATACAAAGGTCCCGGAAATACGCACATGCTGGCGGTAGCAGAGTCCTTTATTTTCATTATCGGAAGTATCCATCGGCTGGACTACTTCAGAGAGTTTTTATTCCCTTTTTTTTCTGATAGTGTCTTATAAAGTGAATATATTCAGCAAAAAAAGCAGTCAGGGAGCTGGTCTGTGACAAGAGAGCAGGAGGGGTGTCAGTCTCCAAGGAGCACAGAGAAATTGAGTAAGCAGAAGAGCCAGCATCTTGCTCAGTTCCTGTCTTGCTCCCGTGACTTCCTGAGGATGCTCAGCCTCTCCACTCCCCAAGGAGGGAGCAAACTGCCTGCCTTCACTTCCCAGTGCCTAGGAAGGTCATTGCTGGCCTACCCTATCTGCTACCCAGCAGTTGTTGTGGTGTCTCCTGCTGTCCCCATGGCAAAGGCCAGACATCTTCTCTTCCTTGTGGGCGGGAGGACGATTGGGCTCTTCTCCTAAATTTGTATGTCTTCACCTAGCCAAATACCTTTTCAGTGCCCTTTCAGCAGTTTCTTTGACACTGCTACTTCTGGTTGCTTAACACAGAGTTCAGTTCTCAGATGAATAAAGGAGCATTGTTGTATTATCTAGATTTCTTTCCAGTACCCTAAGTTTTCCCTTATTAACATGTTGTCTTCACTGGCTCCATAGGAGCTGCAGCACCCAAAAAGCCGGTCACAGAGGTGCAGAGGTGAATATTTCACCTGTAATTTTTGAATACTGGCTGTGCTGATGTTTAGTAATTTAGTAGCGGATGAAACAAGGCATTTTAGGCAGGATCACCTGAAAAAAGCCATCGCAGCAGACCTCTGGCTGGCATCTCTCCCTGACAGCCAGAAATAAGCTGGGTGTCTCCTTTCCAAAATCCTTGACACAACTTATAAGAAAAGCCACTGTCATGGGAGCTGATTCTTCATGTATATGTAGAGCAGTGAGAAGACACTGATTGCTGTAATTAGGAATAATCTAATTCCTGAGGGCAAATGGGGTGTATTTATTTCTGCTTAATTGGATTTTGTGGATCCGCCATGTGGGCAGAGGAGCCACCGCGCTGCAATCCAGAGGCAGCAGAGCGATACCGGAGCTGTAGAGGGTCTTCGCTTGTCTTTACCTAATGTGGGACTAAACTCAGTTCTTGATTTAATATGTCTGATTTTGATGTAATTGCTATTCAGAGGACCACCAAATCATCTGCTAGAAAAATGGGGTAAAACTGGGCCGATTTGCTGGGAGAGAACCATTATCCCTCTCTCTGAACAATCTGGAAGCAAAGTTGGTGGAACAGAAGCTCAGACATTCAGGGATGGAGCCTCAGTGATTCATGCCCTCACCACCTTACATTCTCGTGGTCTGAGGGCAAGGCATTGCTCCCCAGGACAGCACTCAGCTCTCCTGTAAAACAAGAGGAAGAAGGATGGCTGGGCTGGGTGGGATGGACTCCCCACTGGCACCCTTCTCCAAGCACATCAGCATGGGGCTGCCGATGCTTCCTCCAAGGGAAGAGGCCAGGGATGCTGAGGAAACCCTCGCTCCTTAGTCAGTGCCCAAAGCATTCAGTCTGAGACACAACCCTGTGCATGTGGACTCTCTCTGGCTGTGCCATGAAAACATATACCTTTGCTAGTGCCAAGTTACAGACGGTTGGGTTGATGGACCTCAGCAGGGTGCAGAAGCATCTCTCTGTCCATGAGTTGGCCTCACATAGGCTGGCGTTAGAGCCTGGTGATGGCACAGGCAACTGCCTGCAGCAGCCAGGCACGGCTCCAAGCCCCTGGCAGCAGCACAAGTGATGCATGAGCTGGGAGCACAAGCTGGGATCCAAAACCCCTGATTTTTCTCAGCTACTGCCCATTGCTGCTGCTATTCATGTGCCATGGGACCCACAGAGGTACACTGCAGCCCTAGAGCTGTTTTTTCTGCTTTTTTAGCCAGATTTGTCTGCTTCTGCTTTTTTTTTATGGGAGAGATGATGCAGCCTTTCTAAGAATACAGACATTTCTGGCATATCTCACAGGTCCAGATGAAGCTTGATGGGAGCTGATAGCCCTTTAAATTTCTTCCATGGTTGCAAGAACAGAAATTTGCAACATCAACAATCCTTTCTTTTCAGGGTTTTTTTTTCTCTTAACATTTTATATTCTCCCTAAAACCTGTTGTGAGCCCCATCCCGCTCCCAAGAACCAGATTAGCGGCTAATCACTTGAGGACTTGGGGATTATACTTTAGGAGGGCATTTAATGTGAAGTGACGTTCATTTTCTGTTGCAAAACTTGTCATGATTTAATGTTTGGTTTGGACTGTATAAACATGCCCTCAGAGTGCTTCCTAAGGCAGAATGTGGATCTGTGCAGGGTCATTTCCCTGGATGTTGAATTGTTGTGGTGAAACTGCCTTAACTAGAAAGCACATGGGCAATAGTCTCTTAAAGACTAACTGAAGGACAGACTAATCAGTGTATTTCTAATATTGGTGGAGCTCTGCTTTTGTGTACACAAGGGCTAAGTTTCCCCACTACAGGCAGGAAGACTGTTGCTGTGGGCTCCAACTTTGGATCATGGGGGTTCAGTTCAGGATAGAGACTGCACAGGGTGAGAAAAAGCAGCATTTGAAGCTTAATTGCCACCCTGAGCCAGGCAGGAGGTCCCTGCTAAAATGGGATATGTTGAAGTATTCACAATTTAATAATAACTGGCTTTCAGTTAACACCTCCTGAGAGGCTGAATGGGTGCATTTTACAGCTGTGGCTTACAAACTGGTTTCCATGTGAAATCTTGACCAGAATGGTACAGAGAAGTTTTCTGTTAGAAAAAGCTCTTAAAGTTTTCAGATCCTGCTCACCCCACAAAGGCTGGGCTGGTCCGAAGCTCAGTGGGACCTTAGAGGTGCCATGATGAGAGCAGGATTCCCATCATCAAGCCCTGCCCAGGGGGGAACACTGTCTGAGCCTCCAACCTTTGCCCTGCCATGCCTCTCCTAGCTGCTGATCCCGGACTGGGGTGCTTCGGGTTGGACTTCCTCATTATTTTAAGCTGTCTTGCCTCTCTCAGTGTTTCAAACATCTTGCAGTGTTTAAGTGTCCAATGCCACAAAGCTGGAAAGCCCCGTCGCAGCTGATGCTATGTGAATGGGCTGCCCCCACAGCCTGCTGCTCTCACACTCTCCATCCCACCCAGCCTGGCCATCCTTCTTCCTCTTTTATTTATTTATTTATTTGTTTTCCCCCCTTCCCTTTACCAGATCATTTCCCTGCTTTGATCATTTCCTTGCTCTGAGTCACCCCACGCCTGGACTGCTTTCTCATGCTGATGGGTGGAGCTGTGGTGGGGTGCAAGCCTCCCTCCTCCCCAGCCCATGGGGAAGTGTCAGCCTCCCAGCTGCCAGTGCAGTGAATGAAGAGGGTGACAAGTTACATGCAAATGCATTCCCTGGAGGCTACAGAAAAGTGACTTCCTTGCACCTTTCCGAAGACAGGTATTTACATACTATTAGACACTGACATCCTGTTGAACTTTCTTAGAGCCTGCGATTTGCAGACATGCTCGTGTGGGGATTTACACTACTGACTGAAGGGTGCTTGGCAGAGAAGAAAATGAGCTGGCCAGAGAAGTGAAGGCTCACACAGTCAAGAGGATCCTTCCGTGTAAGAGAGACAAGGAAATAATTTGGCTTCAGCTCTGAGGTAGGAATTGTTCCCTCTGCCCATTTTCTCTCTCCGCTTGGCATCCTGTGGAGGTGTTTACATAACCCCCCAAAAGGCAATAAAAGGGTTTTGGCTGTCATCTGTTTGTGTGACAGCTTCCTATTGAGTGGCAGCTGCGGGAGTCTTAGAAAGCTACTGCCAGACTGTCCATGTTGCAGGGTTTCTGCTCCTCACATGACCCCCAAATCATCGTCATAAACTACATCCCAAAATGCTGAACGATGCTAGGATCGCTGGCAGGTGGAGGTGCTTCTGGCCAGCTCTCCCAGTGGCAGTGGCCATTTCCCAAGTGAAGGTCTGACAGCTGCCACCAATCTGACTTAAACCTGGCTTACCGGGTTAAAGTAAATTGGATATTGAGTGTCTTCAGAGTGTGTTGCTTTCGTAACAAAGAGTGGGTTTAAACCCATTTAAAGCTAAGCTAATGCAACCCTGAAGTATAAATAAGGGTTTAGATGGCACTGAAGATCCTACCATAAACATCCTTAAGCATCTCACTTGAGCTTGATTTGTATGGTACTGGTAGCAGCCTGATTATTTATTTACTTGGCTATTTATTGGTGAGGAAGAAGGCACTAGTGATGATTTTTACTGGCATGGTTAATCCTGGTGTAACCCCACCACTACTAATGTATATTAAATGGGCATATTTACCCCTTGTGCAAAACATCACATGGAATCATAGGTTGTGTTTGCCCAGGAGAGAGCAGCTGTGCTTGCACACAGCATTCCAGTAGTGGTGAATGGCAGTGAATCAGAACAAGGTGGTTTTCGTTTCTTTGTAAAATAATGAGCTATACTGGGAAAATACATATATATATTTATGCCAGTATTGCCACAGTCCTTTTTGTCTAAGCACTGCAGTCCTTTTCTGGGAGTTTGCTTCCGGAAGAAGCCATTGTCTGCCTCTTGCCAGCCCCAGGCAGTGTGTGAATGGCACAAATCCTTCCTGCCAGCCACAGCAGCCTGAATGTCTGTGCTCCTGCATTTGCTAAAGGCAAAACCCTCCCTGTAACAGTGCAGCTCCTCTCATGACACAGCCAACCTAGGCTGCTATGGGAGCTCCTTTTTGTCTTATACATGGGCTGTGCCAAAGTAAAACACACCGTGCTGGAGAATTAATTTCCTTCAGTAATGTGGAGCAAGACTGGGCACTCATTCCAAGACCATCTAATTTTTTAAGCATTTATCACTCATTCTGGCCTCTGATACAGGTGAGGATCAAGAATATGTAGATCTGAAGATCACTGAGTCTATTGGCTATGGCAGAGAAAGGATGGAGCAGTGGCTGGGTTGCATGCTGAGATCTGTTGGGCAAAGCATGCCTTTTGTTTGCATGCCTCAGTTTCCTACGGTACCGTTACTGTCAGCTCCCCTAGGAGACTGGTTACGCTGACAGTTCCTACTGATGCTAGTGGGCCCACACCAAGGGGTCAGGTTGGTTTCTAAACCAGAGATTTGTGGTGTTGCCTCCCTTCCCTGCTTCTTTCAGTACCTGGGAGGATGAGTTCATTAGCCTGTATGTGTGCGAGCTGTTCAGGCGCTGCTTGGGTAAACACAGCAATACAAGTGAAAGCAAGAGGAGAGAAGGAGGAAACCCATCATGTTTCTGGAATTAGTTTTGGAAAGCACAAAGCCAGGATGTTGTTTCTTTTTAGTGACTGTCTGACGTTGCAAAATGCAAGGGCTTAGCATATTCCTGACAGCAGAGTGAAAACTGGAACTACCCAGAAGCAAAACCTATCATTAGCTGTCAGGCAGGCAGAACGGGCTCCCGAGTGTCAGGAACAGGCGCAGAAGGAAGGAAGGAGTGAGCAGAGAAAAAGAGCTTCCTTAGCACCAGCTGTGTGCACCAGCAGCCTTGCGGAGGGAAGCAGAGGGCTGCGAGGGCAGTGTGTGGGGCAGGGTCCTCTCAGACTTCTATTTCAGAGCTGCTATTTCCTCTCACCCCTGCGCATCCCGCAGCATGGGCAGCAGGTCTGCTCTCAAAAAGTCAGAATGGTTTTGACCTGTAATTTTTCTCCCTTTTGTTTTCACTCAATTGCACTTAGCTGCCCTGAGAAATCTTTTTACAAGTCCTCCTGGGTCCTTGCTGTGATCCGTGTCATCCTGGAGGCATGTAATAATTTCAGCTGAAAGCTGTACTGTGCAGATCTGTTTTTCACAGCTTCACAGGATGGAGAAGGTATTGATGTGCCCTGATTTATCTCCCACAGATGTCATCTCACTAGGAGCTGACTTGAAGGACAGAAGGGCACAGAAAACTGTTTCTGGGAAGCACCCGATTCAGAAAGAATGGAGGAAATTTTATGAACTGGTTTGTGTGGATGCAGGGAACATCACAGCTTTGCAAACGCAGTGATCCAAAAAGTTAGCACCATGAACCGCAATGTTGCTGTGGTTGGTTGCAGGAGGACAAGTCTTTATTATGATGCCTTTATGTTTCCCAAAAGAATCTCTTCAAAGTTTTTTTGCATTGATGCTTCAGTTGTCATTCCCCACAAGGACTAACTGCCCTTTGAGGGTGACAAGCAAGATGAGGAGAGGGTTGCATTTATCACAGTGAATGTTGTGGCTGTTGGTGTCCCCACAGCAGGAATCACAGAAACACCGTGAGGCTGTACCGCAGGGAGCAGCACCTAGCACCCAGTCCAGATGCCAAGTGTGTAGCTGGGGAGGACATGCTGTGGGTGCTGCAGGCATGGCTAGCTGCAGAAGCTGGGGGCATTGCTTCCACCATTACATCCTCTTCTGTGTCCTAGGCAGCAGAAAGCAAAGCTCCCCATGCCCCTGTACTGGCACAAGGCAAGATGTATTCAGCCTTTTAAAACTAGTACCTTGTCTCTTTTTGTCAGGGGACTTTCCTTCCCTCAGCCAGCATAGTCTAAATGGCTTCTGTGAGACAGCAGACAGATGTGTTCCATTTTCAGCCCTTATCTGTCTCACTTTGCTGAGATCATTTGCCTGCTAATAAGTTCCTGTGGTCAAAGATAAAAAGTGAACCTACAAGCCTTTTAAAGATGTGTCTGAGTGGCTTTGCAGCACTGTGCTTAATGGGAAGTATGGAAAGATGTTGCATTCATAATGTATCACTCATATCTATGTTTGTAAACAGATTTATCACACCATCTGCAGAATCATACTGCAGTCTCCTCCATATTTATTTCCTTTCCATTTATATAGAGCTCCTATTTATTTTGTTTCCTTTTTTATGATTAAATACATTAGCCATCATTTTTTCTTCCCTCCAAAAAGAATGCACTCTCTGTGAGAAAGAATATTTAATCAATCCAATTTGTTTAGCTTAGTGCATAAAATACAAGCCGGTACTGTTTGGAGAAGTACCTGCCTTGTTTTCTTATCTCTTCACATCTGTACAGAGCAGGTGAGGAGGAAAGGGTAATTCAGAACAATTCTCTGGTAAACAGGATGCTTCATCAGTATTTCCTGTCTCTTGTTGCACTGGTTGTGCTTAATTTTCAGAAATCATTTAAGCCTAAGGTCAATAATGCTATTTTATTGTCTTTGATATATAATGAAATATTCATACAACTGAGAGCAAAAAGCCAGCCTGCTTTCTTATCTAGTTTGATAAGAAACATTTAGTTATATACAAGTAGAAATAGCGATTTGCTGAGTATAAAAACAAGTCACCCTGAGACAGGGAGGTTGTGGCTGATAGGAACTTCTGCAGCCCCTTGGGTAGACAGCATGAGCCCTGGCATGATCCAGGAGGACCACCCTCCTCCAGCAGCCAATCTTTCTCACCAGTCAGACCACAAGACTCTGCTGTGAACACACCAGACTCAAAACCAGATTTTCTGCTTGGTGCATGCTTTCACCTTGCGGAAAGGAAATTGTCTGGGTTACAGCAGAGCCAAGAGAAGGATGAGTTCCTCCCAGTAAACCAGGGCTTGGCCCCAGTGCCAGTGCTTGGGTTTGTGCCCATCCCTGTGCAGAAGTAAAAAATACAGGACAGCCGATTCCTCCTCCCAGCAGAAGGCTGAAGGATGTTGGATTGTTGTGAAAGGCACTGGAGAATAGGCCTGGGCAGGATGAGCTCTGCTTCCTCCAGGTCAGATGGTCCTCAGCACTGCCCCACGCTGAAGGTCTGGGCTTCACCCCAGGCGTTGGAAGAGGACTGCTGGGTTCCATGCACAGCATGGGGTGGGATCTGACCACAGCTCTGTAGGAGTGTCTCTCCAGCCCCACAACTGTGAATTACCTATGGTGAGAGATGTAGGATCTTGTACCATCACCAGGGCTATGACCTTGAGGCAGGGTAGTTTCTCTTTTCTCCCTCTGGGGAGGGAGAATTTCTCTTCTCCTTTGCACTGAGCCTAACCCAAATTCCTGGGCTACAGTACAGAGGAGTCACTGGGGATGACTAATTCCAACAAGAATTTTACCAAGAGTGAGTTAGGGCTTTGGACTGCAGACAGTGATGACAAATCTCAGAAACTCAAGCCTGTACTTTGGCAGGAGGGGTTTTGTTTGGGGTTTGGGTTTGGTTTGTTTTTTTCGTACGGTGCTTTTTATTACCACTGTGTTCTTAGATAATATATTTGTTTCTCGATTGTGACCATCATTTTTTTCCAGATAGCAGAACAGTGAACAACTGAGCACTTGGCAGCTGTTTCCCCATTGAAGCAAAGGGAAACTCTGCAAGAGGGTTTCTTCAGAGCTCTCTAAAAGGATTTGCTGTGACTGTATCCCACTAATTCCATCACCCCTCTGACCTTTACTCAACACTGGTGCTGTGAGTTGTGAGCTGAATGCCACTGCCAGAGAATTCCACCATTGCCTTTTCCCAGGGGAAATGTTCAAGCTCTCTGACATACCCCATCCTGTCCCACTTTGCATCTTTCCAAGAGACATGTTTAGGCCTATAACATGATGCTTATCTCAAATGAGCAAATTTTTAGCTGTATATTTGCCAAGGGGTGACTACCAAAATAAAGGTTTTTGGTAAACCAGAAGCCATGATGTTCTACTGCGACAAAGCAGCCAAGACTTTTGTCAACAGTGAAAAAATCAGAAGGCAAGCTATAAAAAAAACCCAAGATTATTTCCAGCTTGGTCCATCCATTGTTTCCAAGTGGTCCATGCTTTATCTTGGCTTTCTGGCAAATGAAACCTCTCAGAGATTTCTTTGGGTTTTTTCCCAGTTCTTTTCCACATGCTGCAGGGCTAGAAACCTATTGCACTTGAGCTGGTAAGGGAAAGCAAGACTCTCCTATAATCCCTTAAATCCCCCAAGTGCTGGGCTTTGGGGGCCAATTGGCCTCCAGTTTATTTTGATCCCTGTGCATGCTCACCAGCCCAGGGAAGCCAATGATGGTAGCGTTAGTGGCTGGTTTTGAGTTGAGCAGGTTTATCCTCTCCTTTTGTGGTACAAACTGACCTTTCTGGGAGCAATTCAACTTCAAAAAGATTGCATTCAGCTTTGAAAAGGACTTGCATTGTATAACTTAATCACTGTGGGCCTTAAAAATAATAATCCTGCCTAAAACCATAAAATTTGGTACCAAAAGTTAATTAGACTTGGCTTCGCTATTTCTCTGTGTTGAATTAGCTCCTCACCCCCCTTGCTGCTAGCAG